>LKNJ01002584.1:1646-66448 GCA_002120245.1 Maccullochella peelii
AAGGGCTGAAAGAAAAGCTAGAAAAGATGTGGAAAGTGAAGGCAACAGTGGTCCCCGTGGTAATCGGAGCTCGGGGCTGTGATCCCCAAACTGGGAGAGTGGCTCCAGCAGATTCCAGGAACAACATCAGAGATCTCTGTCCAGACGAGTGCAGTCCTAGGAACAGCTAAGATACTGCGCAGGACCCTCAAGCTCCCAGGCCTCTGGTAGAGGANAAGATCCTGTGGGACTTCCAGATACAGACTGACAAACAGGTGATGGCGAACCAACCGGACATAGTAGTGGTGGACAAACAACAGAAGAGGGCAGTAGTGATAGATGTAGCAATCCCAAGCAACTGCAACATCAGGAAGAAGGAACACGAGAAGCTCGAGAAATACCAAGGGCTGAAAGAAGAGCTAGAGAAGATGTGGAAAGTGAAGGCAACAGTGGTCCCTGTGGTAATCGGAACACTCAGGGCTGTGATCCCCAAACTGGGAGAGTGGCTCCAGCAGATTCCAGGAGCAACATCCGAGATCTCTGTCCAGAAGAGTGCAGTGCTAGGAACAGCTAAGATACTGCGCAGGACCCTCAAGCTCCCAGGCCTGGTAGAGGACCTGAGCTTGAAGGAGTGACAGACCACCTGCAGGGGCGAGTGGGGAATTTTTTAAATATATATATGTACGTATATATATATATATATATATATATGTACGTATATATACATATATATATGACGATGATAAACAAGTAAAAGTAGTATTACCAGCATGATGGACAGGGATATGTGCACCAGTTATGTTCACAGGGCAAATAACGGTGCTAAGTACTCCACCACTAGATGAAAACAGAATTGCAAGAAGTCTAGATAAAGAATGGTTGGCAGATGAACAAGTGTATGTCGCCTGGAATCAGGAACCACACGGTGTGCCATCAGATCATCAGACTATAGGGGAAGATTGGATTGTCTCCGGACAGGTAGTGGGAATGATACCAATTTGGGGAGCAATGGCAAATGTACACTACATAGCACGTAACAGTGGATGGATAAATCACTTATGGTACAATCAGCAAGATTTATTAATTGGACCATACCAGCGATAGGAACCATACAGGAACAGCTACATGCAACCTCCTTAATGACCTTGCAAAATGGGTTTGCAATAGATACATTACTTGCAGAGGACCAAGGAGTACGTAGCTACATCGATGATGAGTGTTGTACGGCTATTCCAATGCACACAGGAGAGGAAAGAAACCTCACAAAAATATTTTAAAAAGTCACTGGCACAAAGTCACAGTGTCAAAAGACACTGAGGGATGAACATGTGAGGAATTCAAATTGGAACACTAGGATACAAGAAGTATGGGACTTTTTTAACAACCTGTCATGGAAAAAGATCCTACAGCTGATAGGGATGGTGATTGGAGCATTGCTGTTAATCACCATGGTTGTCACATTAATGATTAACAAAATGATCTCATTAGTGATCTCACAGTTTCCTCTTCAAAATCTCAATGAAATAAAGGTTGGAGTAGCAACGACACAGATGAACAGTGGGCGGTTGATCAAACATGACCTCACATATAATCAGCCAAGTGAAAATGTTTATACCATAATGGATCACAGAATTGGCAAAACGAGGCATAAAGGAATCAATAAACAATAGCAGAAAAAACAATAGGACAAAAAACCACAAGAAAACCGCAGAAGAGAGGAAAAACGGAAAAACGATTTAATTAAGAACTCCAACTCGTACTAGATCTCCTACTGTATGGTCCTATACAGCTATAAATCTAAAACTGTCCTACAGTATTTTGGCTATTCGGTACAGTCGGAGGGGTATCCACTGCTATCACCACCCCCCACCATTCGCATATCAGAGGTCCACTGTAGTCACTGGCAAACAGAAAAATATGTATTACCAAAGGGAGTGATCCTAGATCATAGTATTGTATCATTTAAATACACCTATAATATGTTACAGTTGAAATTCTGACTTTGCATGCATTAGTCACCAAAGGTAAGGTAGAAGTAATCACATTAAGGGTAGGACATGACTTGGTATTTAGCACTCATGCCACACTGGTAAAGCATGGAAAGGAAGGTGTACAACGACTGTCTGATAGATGTAAATACAGTTACAGTCTGTATATAGACAAACTTTTGGTAACTACTGGAAGTTGTATACTTGGAAATTGTATAGACTATGCCAAGGGCCACCTGGTAAAAGTGAACTAATGAAGTCTTTTATCTCACTAGATAAATCATGGCAGAAGGTCCAGGCTATGATTGGGCACCTTTCCAAGAAAACCAGGGCCCTTATGCAGGGTCTCAGATACGCCCACAGTATAGACTTCAGGTGACCCCCTTTGATCCAGCTCAAATGGGACTGGGCATAGGGTTCTCTCCCCAAGGACCCTACAGAGCACTTCCACTCGCAAACCAATGGCACCAGCAGGGATACAGTCCAGGACCCACAGATGCAGGTCTAGGCCTGCAGAGACCCACTGAAGCAACACCAACAAGACCAGGATGGATGACCCGGCAACCGGGACCATCAGGTATTGAAGCTCCAGGCCAGAGTGCACCAACCTAGAGAGTCATTCCAGCTCCACCTCCACGGACGTCTTCATTGCTATACCAGATGCTGCAGGAAGAGATGCCACCTCAGCAGCATGGACCATCGACTTCGACCTGGGAGCCACCAGTCATGTCAGACACTCCTACCACCCAAGGAAGTGATTTTGCTGAGGACTCTGAACCCACACCAGACAGGTGTGGGCCAACAACAGATGATCCCAACCAGCTGCCCCAACCCACTGAGGATCAAACTGTTGAGGTCGAAAGTGAAGTTGAAGTCTGAGACCCTGCCACGATGGCCAATCTGTCACTACGGGAGTTTCAAGACTTAACGGCTGGTTTGCCACCACACCAGCCCGACAGGCTGCGCTCCATGAGGGCTACAGAGCTCAGGCGACGTGCGACCAAACGTGCTAAGCTCAGAAAAAGTCTTTTGCTCAAGCAGCTGAAAAACCAAGTGGAGGAGTTGACGCAAGACCGGGACCTCCTTGGCCACCGCCTGAGAATCTGCCTTGGTATCCTCAACAACTACCAACACCTGCGTGGGATTGGCCTCCGCCTCACCCCTCAGCCACAATAGACTATGGACTCTCTGATACACCGGTCTTTGCATAAGCCACAATGTTAAACCCATGACTGGACTAAAACACAATTTGACACACATGAAAACATCCTACAAGGCTATCGCCATTCAGCATGACTAAGCATCTCAACAGGATAAGACAAGTAACCCAGGACAACGTGTCCCATTACCAGGTTTCTTAAACACCTGATGAAGTTTTAACACCTATGTTTGTTATAGATGTGTCATGTATTCATGAAAGTATTTACATATGTTATAGACGTATTGTGTACTCCTGAAAATAATCAAGTGGTATTTCAAAGAGATGTAGTGCTAAGGTTAAAGGTTTACAGCTCCAGGTCACAACGTATGACCTGCACCACCCCTGCTGACATCCTGTCTGAACCTCAGTCGTCCGTCCCTGCTGATAACCAGCTAGACCTTCCAGATCATCAGTTGACTGTCTCCTACTGTCTCCTGCTATGCTCTCCTGCCGCTGGCCTCCGGTCCTGCACTCCTGCCACCACCCTCCAGAGCTGTCCCGCCTATGTCCCGGTCACCCTCCAGAGCAGCTACACCCATCTGCCAGGCTTTTGCCCGTCCACCAGAGTGCCTCCACCCATCTGCCAGGCCTTTTGCTTGTCCTCCAGAGTGGCTCCACCTATCTGGTTGTCCTCCTACTCGTCCTCCAGAGCTGCTCCGGCCTCCTGGTTGTCGTTCTGAGGTTTCCTGCTCTGCCTCTGCCCTACCCCCAGGCTATCCACCAAAGGCTACACCTCTGCCCTACCCCAGGCCGTCCGCCTGAGATTTCCAGCTCCGCCTCTGCCCAGCCCCTAGGCCATCTGCCTGAGGTCTCCTGGTCCACCTCTGTCCAGCCCCCAAGCCATTCGCCTGAGGTTCCCGGCTCCATTCTTCAGCTCCCAGGCCACTTGCCCCTGGTAGGCATCTTCAGCAACTCTTGGGAAGAGCATGCAGCACATGCCGAGGTGCTTCTCCAGCTCATCAAAGCAGCAGGCCTCACTATCACCACCAGGAGGTGCACTATCTGGGGTTTACAATTGGACATTGAGCCACAGGAGTTCCCTGTGCCCACATCTAAGAATATGGTCAAATATTTCTTGGGGTTGGTGGGGTGGTATAGGTGATTCATTCCAAGGCTTACTGACATTTCTGCAGTGCTAAAAGATCTCGAGAAAGCTTCTGCAGGTGAGACGTCACTGATGATTGTGACAAAGCTTTCAGGAAGCCATCTGTGAATCTACAGTCCTACATAGCCCCAACTTCTCCAAGCCCTTTACTGGGAGTAGGCCTGGTAGCTGTGCTGCTGCAGGAAGTGGATGAGGAGCAGAGGCCAGTGGCATTTGTGAGTCGCAAGTTGCAGCCCAGAGAAACTAGGTACTCAACAATTGAAAAATAATGTCTTGTAATGAAATGGGCTGTAGAGTCACTGAAATACTATTTGCTTGGAAGAGACTTGGTTTTGGAGACTGATCATAGGGCACTGCGGTGGCTACAGAAGATGCAGCATGAGGATTGCTGGGTGGTACCTGTCTTTGCAGCCATTTAACTTTACTGTGAAGTATTGAGACAGTCTACCACCTGGTTTCTTTTTCCTGCATCCCAGAGGATGGTAATTAAAGCACTGCCTTATGAACTCTGCGGTAAGGGGGCAGAATAGTGATTCTTCTCCATCTCATGTTGTTGTATGTTATGCTACATGTTTATTAATGTTTGTGCAACATAGGAGGATTCATCAGTCTGCAGTTCTTGGCAGCCATGAAAGTCAAAAATCAAAACAAAGCATACAGATATTGCCATGTTATGGGCAACATGGCTGACCCCTGTCCACTGCCGAAAGTGCCTACAATGGTCACGTGAGCATCAGAACTGGACCAAGGAGCAATGGAAGAAGGTAGCCTGGTCTGATGAATCACTTTGTCTTTTACATCATGTGGATGGCCAGTTGCGTGTGGGTCGCTTACCTGGGGAAGACATGGTACCAGGATGCACAATGGGAAGAAGGCAAGCTGGCGGAGGCAGTGTGATGCTTTGGGCAATGTTCTGATGGGAAACCTTGGGTCCTGCCATTCATGTGGATGTTACTTTGACACGTACCATGTACCTAAACATTGTTGCAGACCAAGTACACCCCTTCATGGAAACGGTATTCCCTAATGGCAGTGGCCTCTTTCAGCAGGATAATGCACCCTGCCACACTGCAAAAATGGTTCAGGAATGGTTTGAGGAACAAGACAATGAGTTTAAGGTGTTGGCATCCAAATTCCCCAGATCTCAATCCAGTTGAGCATCTGTGGGATGTGCTGGACAAACAAGTTCGATCAATGGAGGCCCCACCTCGCAACTTACAGGACTTAAAGGATCTGCTGTTAACGTCTTGGTGCCAGATACCACAGCACACCTAGACAGAGGTCTAGTGGAGTCCATGCCTCGACGGGTCAGGGCTGTTTTGGCAGCAAAAGCTGGACCTACACAATATTAGGTAGATGGTCATAATGTTATGGCTGATCAGTGTATATATACTGTATATAGAGAACTCCCCTGCTGATGGTTCAGTCCACCCTGATTAGTTAGTGGGAGGGTGTATAAGGGGTGGTTGGGCTAGGTGTTTGGTTGCTGTTGTTCTTTTGTCACTCTGCTGAACATGATGTTTCAGTAAATGCCCAAACAAGGGCTGAACTAATCTCTGCCTGAGCCTCATTAGTATTTAAAGGCCAATATGACACTATTTAATAGCCCAGTCTCTCTAAAGTAACAAAATAAACTACTATAACTCCATGACCCAACATTAAACACACATTATTTTTAGACTTCTTCTAACTTCTTCCAGTCTACATTCTCTGAATTGTCTCTTTTGTGTGTACATTTCTGCAGGCCATGTTTGGCACTAATGCACATAAATGCAAGTAAGATATTCATATTCTGAAGTCTGATTAAAGTTTCAAATATTTCATTTATTATGTCTGGTCTATTATGAAAATGATTTTAGGAACAGGAATCTATACACAAAAAACCACATTTTTTTAATAACATCTGTTCTATTCATTGTAAAGCTGTTACAGTTACCCTCATCTCAACTGTGTAAACTACAAAATGATCTGATGTTCTTAACGCTGGTCATGTATTAGGATTTTTATCTATTTGTGTCTCTCTTCAACCAGAGGTTAAACATTTCCAAAACCCAATGTATCTTCTCCATGAATAAATCTATTATCAGTTAAGGAAATACAGGAAAAACAGCATTTCAGCCATTTCAAGCTGAAGGGGTTATTTCAGAACTGAAGAATATTACATGTTGAGTGCCTCAAGGCTACATATTAATGCCTCTCTTCTTCCTAAAGTGTCTGTTGTGTGCTGATTATTCTGCATTACTGGTATCTTGAAAAGCTAAAAATGAGATTGAGCTCTCTCACTCTTAGTAAGGAACTAGACTGTGTAAGAGAGTGACTTGTAGATAAACTTTCAAAACATTTGGGTGTCAACAACTGAGTCAATCCTGTTTGGAACTAATAGGATGTTATTAAAGACAAACAGGTTGAAAGTTGTATGTAATGGGACTGAAATTGTATCTCAGACATGTGTCACATATTTAGGCATAACGCTGAACCTCTCACAGTGTGAATCTGTTGGTGCTAGAATAAAATTTTGTGTTTCTACAGTGCCATTTTGATAATGCCTGGTCTGCTTGGTATAGTGGTTTGAAAGATACATTAAAGAACAAGTGGCAGATTATGTAAAATAATGTACATGATGTATTTATTAAACACATCATGATGGTAGTGATTATTTCTGTAGTGAGACTGCTGCCTGTACAGTTCAGGGTAGAACAACAGAAGCTGCGTACAATATCATCACTTGGCATTCTCCTACATACTAGCATTCACAGACTGCTGTGTAAAGTAACCAAGTACATTTACTTTAAGTACTGTGTAAGTGTATAAGTATAGTTTTGAGCTACTTGAGGTACTTTACTTGTGTATTTCTATTTTATGCTACTTTATACTTCTACTCCACTACATTTCAAAGGTAAATATTGTACTCCACTAATATTTTCAACAGCTTTAGTGGGAGGTAGTGGGAGGTAGAGCGGGTCTTCCATTAATCTCAGGGTTGGCAGTTCGATCTCCATCTCCTCCTGTCCACATGTCAAAGTGTCCTTGGGCATGACAGAAACCTAGGTTGCTCCCGATGGAGGTCAGCACCTTGCATGGCAGCTCCGTCGCCGTGTGTGGTTGAATGAGACCAATCAAATGAGCTGACCTTTCAACCACAGCACTTTCAACCAAAGTGCTTTGGTTGAAAGGTTGAAAAAGTGTTGTAAAAGTACATTTACCATTTAGTTACTAGTTACTTTGATTGTACACTCACACAGGTGTTTTCAGTTATTGTGGCTCATTAGAACTCACCTCACCAACACCAAGGTACTTGAATGAAAAAAGGTGTGCAATAAAACAGTAGAGTGAGAGCAATGTCAATCAAGCCCAGTCTATGCACACATGTAAAATGGTTTAATTGGGCAAAAGAAGCGAAAACACCTGCATAGAGCATGAGTGGATCTAAAGTAACAGTTTTTACTTTAGATTCTTAGTATATTTTCTTAATAATACTTATGTAATCTTTATTAAGTAGAAACTCAGAATCTTTTACATTGTGGTATTGCTACTTTCACTTAAGCAAAGGATCTGACAAGTTCTTCCACCATTGCTCACAGATAACTATGGCCTATACTGAGTCTACAACAGGGTACATTCATGCAGTGTGCCTCAAGTAAGTAATGTAGCCAGAAGCTCCTTTTTCGCTGTACTGTAGAACAGCTATCCATTGAACATCAAGTTGTCAAAAACAAGAGGGACTTTTTGAGGTCACGTTGGGGCTTATTTGTGGAGTAAGACAACACAAATAAATCAAATTAAAAGTCAAGAATCTAAATGCCCAATATCAGGTTTGAACAGACATGACAGCATGCTTAGGTGTATTTTAGATGTTTGTTGATACCTCGCCTGGCTGCATTCTTTTCCAGCCGAGCTGAAAACCCATCACTGCCTGTGTAGAGCTGGCAGCCGGAAGCTGTGATCAGCTGATGGAGGAGGAGCTGCAGGAGATGTGAGCCATCTTCCCCCGGCAGACTGACACAGAGCCTGGACGAGAGTGCTACGGGAAATATTCTGAGGATCCCGGTGTCATTTGGAGGCAGGGACGATTACAAGACGCCAGGATAACCGGTGTCAGTCGGAAAAGAAGATATCTGAAGGGCTCTTCAACATTTCTGCACCTGGGCTGACTGAGGAATATACCAGCTTTTAACGTCAAACAGAAGGCTCTAATACTAATACAAAGAACAGAAAACATTGAGCTAGGAGCGGGGATTAATATCGAAATATGAACCGTATGTAACCTAGGAAAATGCAAAAGTCCAGAAGATAGGCGAAATAAGCATGTAGTCCTTACAGTAAGGCAGGTGTATAGCTTCACCAGTAAATGTAAACAAACAGCTATTCAAGCTAGCTGAAGTAGCCGATTGGGGGTTAGCTTTCTATTGCTAGTATATATTGCTAACGTAAGGTAGTTGTACCGAAGTAGAACGAAGACAAACCGAGCTGAACAAGCCTGTCGTCGGGTTCAACTCCAAATTCAAACGCATTATAGTCGTCTGCAGCGGATGACAGCTGTTTGGGTTTTCTCAGTATGCAGTTATTAGCATAATTAGCTACACGTCGGCTAAATGTTATAGCAGCCCAGCATGATAACATTAAACTAGCACACTAAATGTAGAACAAAGAAGACATTTGGCAATACTAACTTGCGTGTGTTTTGACATAGACTCATTTGAAATAGTTTGCTATGAGCGAGATTAAACACTTTCAGGATTGGTGTAATGCTACAATAAATACTCTAGATACCCATCGTAGTCCAGTTGATTGGTTGGAAAGGATAGGACGTCGGGATGAATGAAAGCAACTTAATGATTTCTTAAAGACTGAATCACAAAGCAGCGTTTTTGCAGAGTTACATGGTGTAGATTCGCGTACTTAGCTGCATGGTGGGTGGAAATGTTCTAACAATACTTCGCTGGTGAGTTTGGCTCGTTTGTCCTCTCAGCGGCAGCAGTCGGTAATAGTACAGTCAAATAGACGACAGGACCTCCTGTTTCAAGTGATAGGCTGTAAAGGGAGCCACAACTCAGCCAGGCAGCATGGAGTGGATTGTTAAATCGATCTAAATGACTAGTAGTTTGATTTGACTATATAAGAAACCATCTCTAAAACATACGAGAAGTTACGTATAGACAGTTGGTGATTGTAGTTTTGATGTGTATATGTTCCTACAGACTATTTAAAGGAGACCACCGCCTTGTCAGAGTTTGTATTATGTAGCTGTGTTTGAGGGCCCAGCGGTAAGCCTCTCAGCTGTGTTTTGGTTGCTAGTGGCCTCCCCTCCCCCAGTCTTGAGACTCTTGATTCTTCCCGAGTGTTGGACACTGTTCGCCGGGGTTTCCCTTGATTTTTAAAGTAAAGAAAGGCCGTGGCCTCAAGTCGCAGTCCTCTGGACTTCGAAGCAGTTAAAAAGTGGATGTAATGGAACTGATGTTTGCCGAGTGGGAGGATGGGGAGAGGTTCTCCTTCGAAGACTCGGACCGGTTCGAGGAAGACTCTCTGTGCTCCTTCATCTCAGAGGCCGAGAGTCTCTGTCAGAACTGGAGGGGATGGAGGAAGCAGTCCGCTGGACCCAACTCCCCAACTGTCAAGATTAAAGGTTGGAGAAGGACACACTTACACACATTTCCATTCATTGTGAATACTTTCATGAATTTCCATAGTGAGTGTCACAGGCTTTACTGAAGTTAATGACAACAGGGTTAAAGGACGTTAGCAGTAGTACCTGTTGCTGGAAAACCTATTATATATTATATCTTATTATAAAATATACTATTAGTTATTTTAATATACAGATAAATTGGAGTAATACAATAGAGAAACTTACTTGTGAGTTTGCTAATATTCCAAACACTAGCTGTAGCTGATATTATTGCAGCTCAGTAAAAAAAAAAAAAGTATATTGCTCCATCTGCTCCACTTAGCTTTGTCAGTTTATTGCTGTGCATATGTTTCAAAGCAGGACTGACATATTAGTCACTGAACTTTTTTGCAAGAGCATAGTAGCAGTTTTTCACAAGTTTGTCTACAAACTACTACTCAGTCACAATCTCAAGTAGTTTTTGGAAGAGCACTTGTACTGTGTATTTTAATCATTATATGGCTTGTAATGTTATGGAAGTGTCCTGGGAACGTGGAACCCACTGGTGTGTGTGTGTGTGTGTGTGTGTGTGTGTGTGGATGCCTCACAGCAACCTTAGGCTCTTCTCTGGGGTTATTCTCCAGAGACTCCTCCATGTTCTTGTTTACTAAACCCATCAACAAGCGGAAAGCCCTGTGCAACAGGAACAGCAACCGATGATAGTTGATGACACTAGCTGTTTTTACATGCAGCCTTTTACCTTTCTAACTATCAGAGTAAGAGCTCAGTCAGAATAAAAATGCCTCATGTAAATGCATCGGTCAGAACATACTGATTTACTATGAAATTCATTTAATTCCATTTGAAAGGTTGGCTTAAACTACTCACCATTGTTCCAAAGATGACACCTTGTCTTGATAATTCTTCTCTTAATTACACTCTATGTCTATATATGTTAACCTACATGATGTTTAGTAGTTTCAGAGATTCCAAATCATGACATGTGGTGCGAATGGCTTGCCTCTAGTATTCTAACAACAATAGTACCAAGTGCTCGAAGCAGCTCCATCTTTGTCAAAGGTTTTGCTTTTGGTCGACAGCTGGGTATAGTCTTTGGTAGGAGGGAACTGTTCTGTCTACTGACTGTGGAGAATGGAAACAGGACACTTAAAACTATAATTTTATTTAAAAAGCCAAGCCAGCCAATTGTTACAAACTCATATTGTGCAGCCAAACTTAAATTTGAGTAAAGATCCCAAAGTTTCCAAAGGTACCAAATGTGTCTGAATTTTGGAGAAATATTTGGTATTTGTAATTCTGAAATTTCATATGCCTACATGCCTTGCATAAGTAACTATGACCAGAGCCCCAACTGTCACTGAGTCTGAACTTTTAAAGGTGTTTTTGTTACCCCATTCAGACTGACAGACAGGGTCATGCCGGTCAAACCAGTGTTGGATACAGATTGGAGGATGCCCTGCTTTGGTGAACTGGTATTGCTACCAGGAACAGAAATTACTTCAATGATACTGATGTTTAAACATCATTTAACCATCTCGCTGAAAAAAAGAGAGAGACAGAGTAAGCGACCAAGAGAGAGGGGCGGAAAGTTAACTTTTATATGGTGATTATTCAATGTATTTCAGTGTAATTCTGTGGTTTGTCAGTGAAGTTTATGAACTACACTGTAGACTGAATTCTCTGCTAACAATTTGAACTAACAGATGTCTCATATCAATGGATCCAACGTGGGCTGAACACTGAATGAGTAGACCCGCGTCATACACACGCTGGCAGAAAGGGGTCTATCGTATGGAGAGAAATTAGACTCAAAATGGTCACAAATGTGTAATACATGACCCACAAATGGAAAAAAAAAGATTTACAAATGCGTACGACGATTTGTGCATAATTTTGGGTACTTACAAATGCGTGTTCCAAACCACTCACAAATAGCAATAGCAGTTTGAACACATACACACAGTTTTACAAACGCACACATCACAACCTGAATAAATTTCACAACCTGAATAAAACTTCAGCTTTACGGATCACCTGATATGCACAGATCACATTACATTTGCGTGTGGAGTTTTGAGACTGTTTTTTGTCTCCAGCTCCACACAGATCCACAAATGCATGCTGCGTTTAAGTGCTGGTGGAAAACTGGGACATCAGGGCTTTTGGTGAATTTGTGTGTAATTTCAAAGTGGGAAAGACGTCTTTCAATTTCCACCAGTTATTAACGTGTGATCTGTATCTGGATATCTGATCTAAATCAAGAAAAACACACGTTAATGCAGCTGTAAATGAACGCAGAATGCTTTGCAATCGGATGTGGTCACTGGCCTAGTTAGCAAGGCTAAAGGCCCAAACACACTGAAAGCGATAACAGACACGAGTCAATTGATGCTCTTATGGCGTACTGCAGGCATCAGATTTGAAAAGCCAACACCACAGAACCAGCAGTATTTTAGGAAAAGGTCGCTATTTATATGTAGGCAGGCACAACTTTGTATACTTTACAGATACCCCCATTCATTTTCTATTCTATTTCAGTAGCAGGAGGGCAACTGTTGGGTGCATGCTGCTGCTTTTGTCAGTTGGCTGGCAGTAGAACACTGGTAAAGCCACTTGGGACCAGCCATCTCATTTCATCTTTTATTTTTTTCCCAGGTGGGTGAAAGTCACATAAAGCACAACTAATCATAACTCCACACTATGTTAATTAATTACTGTTGTTAGGTTTATGCAGCAAGTTAAGTTTTATGACCAGTAGATGTCAGTAAACGTTCATGATAGATGATGTGGGTGGATCTGTTAATAGGTACTGCGGCTGCAGAAAAAATAGCTTTGGTCGGAACAAGGTTGGAGTAGGGGCGCCGAGGCAGTTTGACGTGCCTCATAACGCTTTTGGTGCGTGTTCGACCATTTAAAACAATGGGTGTACTTAAAAATGTGCACGTCAGATGCTTTCAGTGCATTTGGGCCTCAAGGAATTGAGATCATGAGAACACTCATTAATACCAGGTGTAAAAGACTTGTGACCAGAGTCGTATCCAGATTCTGATCCCATTAATGTTATATATAATAATATCTGCATATTGTGAGCCAGCACCTTACTAGAATGTTTCTCTCTATTTCTGCTCGGTGAGTTCCAGCAGTCAGCACACTTATTTTTACAAAATGTGGTTGCAATAAGAGTTTACGCGTCTTTCCATAGGTCTAAGTGACCAGACTTCCCCAGTAACCAGAGGGATGTGTGGTAGCTGACAGACCAATACACAGTTGGTTGGGAGGGCCAGCTGACAAATCTGCTATGCCAAATATAACGTTAGTTGCGCCTTCTCTACAGCAGAGAAGAAAAAAAGATGAGGTGAGATTAGTCCCACCACATGCAATGTTTTTAATTCTTATAAAGGAAAAGGAGCACAACATAACTGCAACAGGTATGTGCAACTCTTGGGGGAGGGATACAGTATGGGCAGGTATTTGCTGTGGGTTTTCATCAGGTCAAATGCATGGAATACTGAAAGAATGGTTAAAATGTATGGCTCACTGAGAAAAGGTTAACTTCTCTTACACAACTGAAACTAAAGCTGTACTTACAACTGCATGAAATCACAACTTAAAACAAAGTAAGTAAAGGATCAAAGTAAGCAGGATCAAAGATAGACCTGAAAGTGGCTCTTTATCTTTACAGTGGACAATTTGTGTAACAATCTTTATATTCACTATTTTTTCACTTCTAAATAAGTGGTTTATATAATATGATGAAGGTTATCATATATTATTATATAGTCCAACACTGACATCTTTCAGGGTTGGATCTCTTTACATGGCTCTGAGTTGACTGAGAGATCAGGGTTGACTGGCAGTGTTGACTAACTGTGTTGTGCGTAGCGATTCCAAAGACACTGATTGGTCAGAATCTGGAGATCCCGCCCTCCCTCCCTTGCGGATAGCCTGTTTCTTTTGCAACACCCTGTGTACAAAACATTACCACGCAGTAAACCTGTCAAAGGTCTGTAAGCGTGCACGCGCACACTGTCTAAGTATATGCACAGATTATACAGTCTGTGTCTGAATGCACTTGAAATCTTAATACAGGCCAAAAGAAAGAAAAAATGATAAGGGCTGCAGCTTTCTTATGTCGATTTATTTTTTTGATCAATCGTTTAGTCTATGAAATGTCACATAGTGAAAAATACCCTCCTTAATTTCCCAGAGCCCAAGGTGAGTTATTCAAATGACTAAAATATTTAAGTTACAATGACATAAAATATGTTTCATTACCAAAAATGATCACGCACCAAATAAATAAATAAATAATTAATTTAAAAAACACTTCAAAAATAGAAAACGAACTGTGCTGCACAGATGATGTCTGAGATACCAAAGTCCTAAATTTACTTAAAATGGTATCAGAGAAATTGTCAAGAAAGCATACTTTGTAATCAAACTCTGCTCTTGAAAAGAATGGGTTAACTCCATTTCCTCCCTCTGGGACAGAGACTATGAAGAGTATGAGTGTGTGTTTGAAATGGAGGAGGAAACCTTTACCGGTGAGAGGAGGGAAACAAAGACAGAATGACACAGTTAGCATAACTGCCACACCAATCCAATGAGCTACTTTTGGCAGTAATTGTTGGTGGCAGTTCCATAAGAGAAGCAAATATTCCTGCTTTATTCATTCATTTACAGACCAAAATAATGATAGATCAATCAATAATTATTCATCAACTGAGGATGGCTTTGTAGAGCGGTACCAATACTTAACCTGTTTGGTTTTTTTAGCAGCTGAGTGGTCAAAGTAAACCTACTTGCCACAAACAGAGCAATGAACCCGATGTGTATAACAGAAGAGGCAGCTTTTAAATAGCGAACACAACATCCCACCCGGCGCACCATAGGTGTTTGTCAGCGTACAAATGAAGTGCACCCTGTGGAGAGAAATGGACAGAGGGGGGAAATGAGGAAGGCAGTGAGACAAAGAGTGAATGAGTCCTCAGCTCTTCACCAGCCAGCTACAAAGGAACAGCTGTCGCCGTGGTTTCCCTCTGTGCTGGCCACTGATTTGGTGGATAGCTTGCTGTCATTCACCTGCAACAACCAATCATAGGCTCGCAACATTAACTCTGTTACTACCCAGCCACCTCTCTCTCTTTAGGTTTTAGCTCTTTACTGTTAGGGAGTCAGACTGTCCCAGTTTCTTATATACTAATACTGTAATGTACACAACATGCAAATGTTGATAGCCCAGTCGTCTTTCAATTTAAATGGATATTTTAGCAGGAATTCAATAAAGGCACCTGGTGATGGAGATCAGTCAGGCAGCAGTTTTACAATACTACCACCAATTTCAAAAGACCACAAACAGTCACTTAAATGTAATCCTAAAGATTTTGTAGTTTCCTTTTCATACTTGAGCTGTTGCACCAAAGGAAATCATTATGTGACACTTTTCATTTTTTTTCTACCATGAGTGGAAAAGAGTAGTTCATAGAAAAATGAGTAGTTAATACAACAGTAGTCAGTGGTAGTTGTAGGCTTGAAAAATATGTTGCTTAGCATAATCAGAAATGACTATTCTACATGAAAGTTAATATTGTTATATTTATTTCTTAAATTACTTACATTGTAACTACTTAAGAAGTAGCATTGAGATAAAAACACCAACTGAGTGTAAAAAATGAAACTTTCAAATGAGTTCATATTATGAGCAGAAAGTGAAACACTAAAACAAGAAAACACATTCACATGCAAATATTGTTTAGTAGTGTGTTAAGTGATACATGTTGTTCTGGTGAAAGGCAAGCCATTAGTTTGGAGCTCTGTAAAGTTTGTCCTCTTCAAGCTCTTGGGAAGAGTACATCAACTGAGTGCAACAGTAGCTACTGGAAAACTCAGGACTGTCTATCAGACATCCGACAAGCACTTCTGAGGAGTGTACTGGCCCCTTAAGGCTGCTCGGGCCTACTTATTTTTATATGATTTGGCCAAATGGAATCATGTAAATATTAAATAATAGAGGCCCAAGAATTAGACCTTGGGTAACTTCACACGTCATGTTGGTCCACTTGCATATCTGCCAAGTGAGACCTAACAGCTTCTGTCCTGGAGATATGACTTGATCGACTGTAGGACTGTGTCTGAGAGTCCAACCCAGTTTTCTACTCTGTATATAGTAGTTATGTGTTGTCAATCATGTCAAAGGCATGATCTCTGAATTAGTTTCTAGACAAATTCAGAACCATAATGAGAGCATTCTCAGTATTGTGATGAAAGGAATTAAGAAAGACAAAATTTTCTATAATATTGTTACAATGCAGATTTCTGCTTTAGCTATTTTTGTATTCTATAACAACATTTTTCACCTAATGCACTGAAAAAACCTGTGTGCTTTATGTCACACTATGGCTTAGCTCACTGATTTATTCCCACACAACATGTGAGTGAAGTCTTGTTGTTTTGATGGGCTTCCCATGACCTGTAAGCATGAGCCCCTGAGCCTTTACACCAAGGATGGCATTATATGAACGGAATACTTTCCTCCATATATGGTAAACAGCAGCACAAGTAGTGGCTTGGAAATGAGGTTTGTAATCTGAGACCATGGTCGCAGACCACTGTGCTCTCAATAAAACTCCTGTCATTGTGCTTCTGCTGCCCTTTCTTCACTACACACACACACACACACACACACACACACACACACACACACACACACACACTTGATTTCTTCATTCTGTGTATGATCAATATTGTGTACGTTAACAAAATTACAAGCCTGTAGCCAGCCCCCAAAGGATGCTAGGTTCATTACACCCCACTATAGTGAGTAAGTAGCCCGTATGGGACTAGTTTGTCAGAGCCACATGTCATTCTGTCATTGACAAATCTATGCTCACAGGCTTTCATTCTAGTTTTGTTGTAGTTTCTGCTTTGGATCACCTTGGATCTAGGGTTTGGATCTACCCTACCAGATTTTCAAGGTGTTTGATTGGTGTAGAAATTTCAGTGTTTCCACTCGTATTCAACCCACCATTTCTTTGTCCTGAGGCTGGTGCAAGAGGAAAGACTATGAGGGTCGTTATAATCAAATGGGTATTTCTTGGAAGTCTTTGGAGTCTAAAACAGACCTGTGGAAAACCTGACCTGATGTGCATAAATACATTTAAAAACAAAGGAACCAGATTCAACGATAGGGTTGCAACTAACAGTTATGTTCATTATCAATTGATCTGCCGATTATTTTCACAATTAACTGATTTAATCGTTTAGTCTATAAAATGTCAAGAAATTGTGAAAGAATCAGAATTTCCCCGAGCCAAACAGTCTAAAACCCAAAGACTCTTCATTTACTATCATAAATAACAAAGAAAAGCAGCAAATCCTCACATGTCAGAATCTGGAAAGTGCAAATGTTTGACATTTTTGCTTGAAAAATGACTGAAACAATCATCAGAATAGTTGGCAATTAATTTTTCAATTCTTTAGATTGATTAATCGACAGCAAGATGTTTCACCAATTAACAATCAGCCATGGTGGAAAAGAGCAGTAGTACATGTCAATTTTCCCTCACTCTCTGCCTCAAAAAACACGTTTTCTCCTGTGATGATGAAGATGCACCATGTGATCAGAGCTGATAAGAGTCCACTTAGATTCTCTTGGGTATTAGGCATATTGATACAGACCTGAGTTGCAATACAAGGGGATTCCTCGCTGGCTGAGCTTTGCCAAACCCCTCTAAATATAATATTGTGGTTTGACCCTCAAGACCTCCAAGGAAAGAAACACTGTTGTTCAGCCTGCTGTTAAGTTACTCTTGAATACTTTTGGTAGATGAGGTCATTCAACCTGCAGCTTTCAATAATGTGATACTAGAGTGAAGGAACATAAATACACATACTACCTGAAGTCTGTCTTCTCCCATCCGACTGACTTAGCTGATCCTCCTCTCTTCTGTGGTGCTCCTTAGATGGCCAGGTGATTCCATTGGTGGAGTTGTCAGCAAAGCAGGTAGCGTTCCACATCCCGTTTGAGGTGGTGGAGAAGGTCTATCCCCCTGTCCCAGAGCAGCTCCAGCTCCGCATCGCCTACTGGAGCTTCCCCGAGAATGAAGAGGACATCAGGTGAGAGCACTGATAACCTGGATCTCTTATTAGGGATGTGCCGATTGACAATCCTGTTAACTATTGGCAGTTGCAGAGACAAGTACAATTTGCTGATGTCCAGCCAGCTATGATATTTACTAAGAGAAGAGAGCTTTTTAAAAAAATGTTTAATCTCCTGTGATAATCGACGAAAATAAAATGTCCGCACATGACTCCAAACCACAAAATTTGGTTTGAAGTCTATGTGCAGGTGTTACTCTTTTAGACAATGCTGTTTTCCAATAGCCTTGCATCTACATGTGATGTGTTTATTATTATACTCCTTCTATTAAGTGTGATGTGGTAAACCACAACTAATTTCTGAAAGTGTGTTAAACATTTTTAAATAATTAGAACTAAAATATAAAGGAGCATTTTGACTTTGCCCATCCACTCATACATTTGACTGGGTTTCCCCAAGTGCTGACTGCCACTACTCAGCTCTGTATGGTTAGACACTTACACTTAACCAATTAGGCAACTTGGATATTGACTGAACATGATGATGATGATATTAATCAGCCCAAGCTCCTAACCAGTCCTGTGTGCTATGCAGTCTGTAAGATCAAAATGATTTAATTTGTTCTCGCTTCAGCAGCAGGCAGTATGCAGACTGCCCTGTAGTCAATCTGCATTGATTTTACTGTCTTTTCCAGAAATGGCTTAAAAATAAGAAAAGTGTATCTTGTTATAGTTGCAGTTGACTTGTTGAGGCTAACACCAGCAAACCCCTATGTTGAAGCACCTGTCAGAAAAGATGCCAACGGGCAACTTGTGGCAAAGAACAATCCTGTTACAGACAGAAAGTTCACAGCGAGAAATTTACAGACTTGTGTCAGGCTAGGAAGGACGAAATGCTGCCTTCAGTAACTATTTATATGCGATATGCAAAAAAAAAATAAAAAAATCATATTGCTATTATTTTGACAAATATTGTGATTGCGATATGAGTCATGATTTTAGTGGGAATGGTAATTTTTGCATTTCATTTTCACTGAAAAAAAATAAAATGATGTGATTTTTGCTGAGGTCTGTACCAAACAAGCATGCTGAGAATATGATTTATAGGCCAAGGCAGCTCTGTAACACCACAATGCTTCATTTATAATGGTATGTTGTGACACATTTCACCTTTATCAAAAAATTGCAGCTCCTGCGATTTGGATATTGCACTTGGCCATATTGCAATTTTGATAATATTTCGAGTAATTGTTCAGCCGTAGAGCCAATAGTGACAATACTTTAGTTTGTCTTCTTTGAACCAGAGACACCATCTGGTCCTTCTGCAGCTTCTTATATACCGTCTACTCTTCTTTATATATTAGACATTTTGTAATCCATTTAAACTTTTTTTTCCAAACTCTGAAGACGCTACTCTGCAACACTACAATTGTTGGGCATTATCATTTTATCATTGTTGAATGGCAAATCCAGGATGTAACCAGGATGACCTCCCTGAAGTGTAGCAGAGTGATCCATTATCTCCATAAACTTCAGGTCTTCCCTTGATGTTTCAGGTTTTTTCTCCTGAGACCTTTCATTGAACTCTTGCTTGTGCCACCAGTAGTTCCTCAATTTTGGTAACAGAGATCCTATTGTACAGAAACAGCCCTTGCACTGTTGCTGCTGTTGTGGTGCCAAAGCAAACAGCCTTTTCCTTTAAAAATGCTATTCTATCTTTGTGTGTCTTTTCTTGAAATGATTGCAGTCTATGACTCTTATGACCTCTTTGCTCTTGTAGATTACAAGCTGTAACTTGCCACCATTCATATTTGGGATCTTACCAGTAATGAATGTTTGATTAAATATATGTGTAATGTAGGCAGTGATTAAATGGGCACGAAGACACAGGAAGTAAGGAACCAGATTGTCTGCATAAATGCTTGAATCATAATCTGCTGATCCAGTCCCAATCCTTTAACAATTCAATTTAGGTTTAGCTTTCAAAATTTGCAAATGTCAAAATTTATAAATAGCTAAACTCAGAAATTCCATTTAAATCTATAATCAGCTTTTGTTGTTTGAGGAGGCAGAAACTGTTTTAAGTGTCTAATTGACGTTGACAACCTGTGAAACCTGAAAATAAGATGAGTAGCAGAAGATATTTTGATTAAAGAAGGAATGTTGTTTATGCGACACAATGAAATAACAGTTGTACCCTACTGACTTTTACACTTTATTTTTCATGAGCTACTTACTCTAAATATTGGAGGTCCTAATTCAAAAGTATTACCTTGATCAGCTTTAGTTAGTGTTATGTGATGGATGAAAGTTAAACTGAGAATCTCTGACTCCTGAAATTGACACAATGCCATCAGCTAGATTCAGAGACAATTCATCACTCTGTTGGTTGAACTACAGGAATGCACAGTCTTCTCCAGTCATACAGTGGTGTTTATTTTCCTTCACAAATGATCTTGCATCGTATATGAGTACCACCAACTGCAGAACGCACATACCCAGACAACAGCCAAAAGTTTGGCCTAAGTTACTTACGGCATTAGTTATTGACAACTGATATAATCTGCTGCTGGAGATGTTTCTCATTTCAATTGGGAAAAGTGATGGTCAGCACCAGCTAAAAATGAGGAACCTGTTAACCTTATCTCCTTATCTAAATATTTAGTACATTGCTCTTTTCTGATTGGAAAGAGTTCAGAGTGATAAAATGTTTGATAAGAGTTTTTAGCGTCTGAGCTGATCAAATCTTTTACCAAACGGGAACCAGATCCAAAGTGGAACCAGCTATCGGAACTCAACCCTAAATTTGCATTTTGTGTTGAATATGTGTAACTGTTGACTTCTCTCAGATTCACCACACACACTCGCACAAACCTAGACAGATGGACTCAGTTATGGACGTCCTCACAGAAAAATGATTGTCCACAGCTGCTCTAGCTCTGAAATGCTTAGAAATAGGGTGTTTCAGAAAGAAACAGGTGGCATTTCAAGGTAGACAGTTAACATTTTTCAACTGTCCAGAAGGACACATAAGAAGCTACCACCTTTAGGGCAATTCTGATGGAAGCATACAGTGGTTTCCTAGACACAGTAGGACATCACACACCACCTTGCAGCGTCAACTAACAAGTGGAAGAAGAACAAGGCGCCAACCCACCACAAACCCTGAACAGGATAAGAGGCTTAGAAAATAGATAGATAAATAGGAATCGCCAGTGTAGATATAGTCAGTTTTGTGATACACTTACTAATTTGGTTCTCTTTTTCTTCCCTTCACATCTGTCTTCTGTCTTTTTCCTCTTCCTGTCGGTTCTCTGCGGTTCTTCTGTCCCTCCGTCTGTCTCTGTCCTCCTCCTGCTGCAGGTTATATTCCTGCCTGGCTAATGGGAGTCCAGATGAATTCCAACGTGGAGAGCAGCTCTACAGAATCAGAGCTGTCAAAGACCCCCTGCAGATCGGTGGGTTGAGTCACTCTTACCTTACGTAGACTCATAAAGACCGCTTTCATTCATATTGTAAACAATGTACAGTATACTGTAGTTTGCTCAGTATGGCATACTAATCAACTAGACTTAAGCTAATAATGATGACATTTACAGCTTGAGTAAATCATGTGATTCTAAGGCACTCCATTCACTTCCATTGTATCTACAAATCCCCCATTAGTACATTACAAATTCATTTAGTAGCACCTTTTGTTAAAAAAAATAGTTACAAAATACATTGAATTGAGTGAGTTAAATAAAATACAGTTTAGAGTTAAGAAAGTGTTTTTGTTTCTTTGTCCAACCTGTTCCAGTCCGAAAGAAAATAATCTCTTTTCTACTTTGTACTGCAACTGCAGTTTCCCCCAGGATAAATAAAGTTCTATCTTATCTTAGCTTTCCTGTTGTCTTCTGTGTTTGTCCGTCTTTCTGTGACTGTCTCTCTTTTACCAGGCTTTCATCTCAGTGCTACAGTGGTGTCCAGTCAGGCCGGTCAATCTAAAGGAGCTTACAACGTGGCGGTCATGTTTGATCGCTGTCGCATCACTTCCTGCAGCTGCACATGTGGTGCTGGAGCCAAATGGTGTGCCCATGTGGTGGCACTGTGCCTCTTCAGGATCCACAATGTGAGGAATTCTTTCAAACAATATCACGTTTTCATCAAATCCTGCTGATCTCATTTTATCAACAGAAAACCAAACAAAAGTATTAATTGACCACAGGATGTATCAGGCACATCATCACCAGATGAGGAGGAAGTCTGAGCCGAAATGATTAGTCTAGCTTCAGTCAAAGTCTCAATGCATAATTAATTGACAACCACACAAAGTTCTTTTCATGGAGAAATACCAAAAAGCAATTACATGTTTTCTGTATGTGTTTTCTTGTTTTTCTTTTTAATATCACTATAAATTGGATAGCACAGGGTTTTGGAGTGTTGGTCGGCCAGGATAAGAAATTTGAAGACCCATCCCTTTATACTTTGAGAATTTATGATGGGCACTAATTGTTATTGAGGACTTTTTAAAACTAAATGATAATCAGTTATTTGAAAAAATAATCAATACAATAATGGACAATTAAAGTAGTTGTAAGTTGCCGTCCCAGAGGGGGTTGTTTATAGGGAATCGTAGGCCTCTCTGGCTGAGCTGAGCCCGAGACACGAGTGTGATGTGCCTGGGAGTGTGAAACAGATCTGAACATGTCACTGGGTTAAGTACACCCTTATTTCACCAAAAATGGAGAAAAAAAAACATTGTGTATGTTGATACTCAGTGTGTGTGTGTGTGTGTGTGTGTGTGTGTGTGTGTGTGCGCACATGTGCGTGCATGCAGGCATCAGCGGTGTGTCTGAGGGCTCCAGTCTCTGAGTCTTTGTCCAGGCTGCAGAGGGACCAGCTCCAAAAGTTCGCCCAGTACCTCATCAGTGAGCTGCCTCAGCAGGTAACATCCATGTCCTGAGCCAGTTGTTCTCTTTATTAACCAAACTACTAAACAAAATGCAAGTACAATATCCCTATGATGTACATGTCATATATGTGACAAAGCAAGTTTTTGTCAGATAATTCATTCAGTTTTGTGTCTCAGATCCTACCCACAGCTCAACGGCTGCTGGATGAGCTGCTGTCCTCTCAGTCTACTGCCATCAACACCGTGTGTGGAGCTCCAGGTACAGTAGCAGTATTGAAATCATAGATTGTTCCTAACATACAGCGAGAGAACAAGCTTGAGCCGCACTGATTATTACACTGTTTGATATAAGAACCAGTGGAGAACATTTGATCATTTCATTCAACCGAAAATAAGAGGGTAGACCCGTTTCAGTCTACATTATTACATATTCCTGCAGCTAGATGGCAATGATAATGATGATACCTATAGCATGGGGAGAGGAATGTTTTCTATATGATGTCCCCCTGTTCTTGTGAAGAGGAGTGTGTGTTTACATTACAGTGTTGTGTATAGTATCCATGGCCAGGAAGATTTGGACAGGAAATGTAATGTAATTTATCTCTCAGAGCTGTTGTCCATCTCCAAAATGTCGCTGTAATTGGACAAAAGATAAGTTGTTTTTTTTAAACCACAGCTGCTCTACAGTTTGTTCACTTGTAGCACTGTGAAAGGAAAATCCTTAAATAATAATAGAAAAATTAACAATTTTTAGACTTTATTATGCGTGACTTTGTGTGATTTTCTCTGGATGCCTTGCTCTGTGTGGGTGTGTATGTGTGTAGACCCCACAGCAGGCCCTTCAGCGTCTGACCAGAGCACCTGGTATTTGGATGAGTCGACCCTCAGCGACAACATCAAAAAGACTCTGCACAAGTTCTGTGGGCCTTCACCTGTCGTCTTCAGGTACACACTACTGTTTTTCACATAGTCCTCAATGCGTTTCTTAAGGGCTTTAGTAGAAATATTCTAAACTTCAGGACTTACTCAAACACTTCTCTAACCCCATTCACACATACACTTCACTCTGTAAATATGGTGCTGATTTTACTTGTCAGCCTTTTGTTTGAAAAAGACACAAACCCAGAGTAAAAGTAACACTGGCAATCTGTTAATACGATAGAGGTAAGGCTAAAGGAATACTTGTTATCACACAACTAGTATTGTCTGTCTATCCAAAGCACTGTGCCGTAGAGCTCCAGTGTTGTCCAGAAACTATAAAAAATATGAAAAATAGCTATACCCTCATACTGGATGACATATTTCTTCATTTTGATCAGCACAGTGACTGTTTATTTTTACTCTATTTTACTTTTACTCCCTCTTTCTTCCTGATTGATATACCTCAGTCATACTTAAATCAGTGCTGTGTGTGTGTGTGCGCGTGTGTTAAACCATAGTGACGTAAACTCCATGTACCTGTCGTCCACGGAGCCGCCAGCCGCTGCTGAATGGGCGTGTCTACTGCGACCTCTGAGGGGCAGAGAGCCAGAAGGCATCTGGAACCTTCTGTCCATCGTCAGGGAGATGTTCAAGAGACGAGACAGCAACGCTGCCCCACTGCTTGAGATCCTCACTGAGCAGTGCCTCACCTACGAACAGGTACATTCTCAACATGACATGAGCTCCGGCTGCTGAAAGTAAAACACTAAAGACCATGAGCATGTTGGTGTTCATATAGGAGTTGCAATAGCGGGAAAAGTAAAAAATGTTCCTGTAGACATGGGAGAGGACCCTCCCATTTGAACAATTCTCATGTAATACATTTTGCAGTCTTTGTAGTGATATTTGAATTGAGGCAATGCTGAGAAATCTCAAGGCTGTGGGAAAATATTGCAAATGTTCCCACAACCAAAACTAGAAATGTCTCAATCACCTTTTTTGCCCCACAGCCTGATTTGAGTTCTTTTATTTATTGTCAGGGTGATCTGTCAATACCATGTACTCTTCTCATTTACCCTTCATCTGTGCACTCATACACATTATATACTGCACATTCTTTGACACACACCTCACTGAGTTGTCTGACTGTGTGTGTTCAGATCATCAGCTGGTGGTACAGTGTTCGGACCTCAGCGTCCCACAGCAGTGCCAGTGGCCACACAGGGCGCAGCAACGGCCAGTCAGAGGTGGCGGCTCACGCCTGTGCCAGCATGTGTGATGAGATGGTGGTGCTATGGAGGCTGGCAGTGCTTGACCCCACTATGAGCCCCTGCAGGTCAGACCATTGACAGCAGACTGCACACTACTTATGGACTTCTTAAACTGTCACAGAATTTGGTCAGGAAATATGATAAACCCCATGGGAAAGTTATGTAATATCAGCACATTTATGATTGCACTTAATGATTGCACTAGACAGCATATTTAAGATAAGAGTAAATATTAAGTAGGGACTCAAGTTAAAAATAAAACCTGTGTATGCTGTCTTGCAGGCGTCTGGAACTGGCAGGCCAGCTGAAGCAGTGGCACCTGAAAGTTATAGAAATAGTGAAGCGGGGGCAGCATCGCAAGTCCCTGGATAAACTGTTCCAGGGCTTCAAGCCCGCTGTGGAGTCCTGCTTTTTCAACTGGGAGGTGGCCTACCCACTGGATGGCATCACCTACTGCAGTGCTGATAAGAAGAGTGCCACATTCTGCTGGTCCAGGGCAGTGCAGCTCCAGAGAGGAGTCAAAGCTGTTGCAGGAGGGGGTGGAGAACCTTCTGAACCAGGGGGAGGGGTGAGAGTTGAAGGTGGAGCTGGGGGAGATTATAAAGGAAGAGCAAGTGGTCACTCGTCTCAACAGGAGGTGGCAGTGCGACCCAAGGAGACCATACTGACCAAGAGGAAGGGTCTGTCAGTGAGCGGAGGGGGAGGGATGCTGGTCCGTCTGTCCGTGGAAGACGGAGGAGGGAAGTGCATGTACAAAGGGCCAGGCTCCTCCTCTGGAGGGAAGCTGAAACTGACACAGGGAGGTGGGAAGGGGGCATCTGTAGGAGGTCCTGGGGGAAGTGGAGGTGGAGGGTTAGGAGGTGGTAAGCATGCCAGTGCCAAGCGGAGAACCAGCAGTGAGGACAGCTCCCTGGAGCCAGACCTGGCTGAGCTCAGCCTGGACGACGGCTGCAGTCTGGCGCTGGGGGCTGAGGCCAGCAACACCTTTGAGTTTCTCCCTCCGCCGCCAGAGATGCTGCCCTCCCCAAGTCCACTGCTCCGAGACTCACGCAAGTACAGCAGCAGCAACGGGGGGAGCAAGATGTTTGAAACGAAGCATGTCAGCCATGCCTCAGCTGTACTTCCTGCTGCAGAGCCTGCTCCACCTTGCTTCCCTTCCAAAGAGACAGGGGTGGTTGTCATGGACATGCCCAGCGCTGCAGAGAAGGAAGCAGAGCTGGAGGTGGAGCCTGTCCAGAACAGAGATGAAGATGTAGACTCTGCTGGCAGTACCCAGCCCTCCACCTCCACCACTACAGCACGATCAGGCACCACGCAAACATCTGCCAAGCCGCCGCGGGGTCGCAGGGAGGCGGCATCTGTTGTACCAGCAGCAGGGAGTGGGGCAGTAGCTGCAGGTGCACTAGCTAACCAAGGAGCAGAGGCAGCAGCTGGAGAAGCTGTGGGTGAGGATGACTATCAGGCATACTACCTGAGTGCTGCGTCAGAGGAGGGAGCAGACAGACAGCTTGCTGACAACCACCAGGAGGAGGAGCCAGACATCTTTGCAGGGATGAAACCGCTGGAGCAGGAGGGCCGCATGGAGGTAAGGAAGAAAGACCAAATGTTGTGCTGGTTACGTTGTTCACAGCCGGAGCTTTACAGGGTTGGATGTAAAGATTCAAATACACTGGGACCTCATCCATAAACCTTGCACAGATTTGTTACTCATGAACATAAAATACCCCATTCCCAATTCCCATCTTTTTAACACACATAACACAGCTTCACACAATTTGTTCAGAATTTTAATTGCCAAAAGAAGAAATCTGAATTTCATTCATCTTTCTACTGTGACAGTGCCACCTATAGTGGTGGTCTCCAGTGGACATGAATTTTTGGTACAGACTGACAATGTCTGTACTGTAATTGGATTGGTGCAATATCTGTGTGGGTGGCCACTAAAAATAGGCCGACACTAGTACTACTAGCTGTGACCTCAGCACTCTGCATTAGTAGCTGAGTGCTGAGGTCACAGCTACCTGTTGGTAAGCTGTTAGTTTTGACAGTCTGGTCACCTGGACCCATGAAAAATTGACAGCTCATGCTAGCAGATTACATGCTGCCACATCTTACTTTCCTGGACCCAAAGCCCATGCACAACCCCCCCCACACATGACATTGTTAACCAATTGCAGGTGGGGTGCAATGAGGGACAGTGAACTGCAGAAATTTCAACAAGTTCTGACTGCAGGCCTACACTCACACTAGTGATTGAAATTCAGTTCAGGGCTGTTTTGGGTGACAAACCCAACACACTGTCAGTGAGAACATGGCAGTTTGGATTGTTGCATACTGCTGCCTTCATTTTCAGCTTCCAATCAAGTGGTTTAGATAATTTAGTTGAAAATCTGACTGGACCTAATGCCATTGGACAAAAATACTTCCAGACTCAGCAGCACAGATGTGAAAACCCCAGTGGACATGAATACTTTTCGTGTGTGCGTGCGTGTGTGCAGGTGCTGTTTGCGTGTGCAGAGGCCCTCCATGCTCATGGCTACAGTAATGAGGCGTGCCGGCTGGCTGTGGAGCTGGCCACGGACCTGTTAGCCAACCCTCCTGACCTGAAAGTGGAGCAACCACAGACTAAGGTAGATACAGTCTTAGGCTACATTCAGATCAAATCAGGCACTGCGGTGAGATTTTTTTCCATTAATTTGAACGGGGGTACTGCATTTAGGCTGTGTCGGTGTAGGCCGCAGGGGGTGCCGAAAAAAACGCAGCAGCATGCTGCGAAAAGTTAAAACAGAATCAACTTTTGGAGAAACGCAACCTGGCGTCACGCTGCGACAGCCAATCATGCCGGCGATCAGACCAGAAGACACCCAAGTGAAGAACTTTGTTTACCTTGTAGCATTAGCTGTTTACTGTAGCATTCCACTGTTTACCGAGCAGCTGTGAAGATGGAAGAGAGACTGATCGATCGCCGCCGTGATGACTGTACATCAGCTGCCACGAGGGAGTACAAAGACGTTAATAACTGTGCAGTTGCTTGATGTTGTATCGCTCTTCTAGTGGGGATTGCTGGTTAGTAAGTGACACTCCCACACCGCCGCACAACACTGGATTGAATCGCCGCAATGCCTGATTCTGTCTGAAAGCAGCTTAAGTCCCAGCACCCTGAAACACATGTCCTATGTCCTTTGACTTGTCTTCTCTCCTTCTGTTGTACAGTCTCAATTTTACAAACTCATCGGTCAGCATCTTGAACTGTGCAGTGGGACATTGAGCCTTTCTTCATGAAGAAATTCAATGTGTGAATCTGCTTGTCAGAAGTAAAGTTTTGTTTCATGTTCTGATATCATCATTATTTCCCTGGTTGTTGGATGTAGGGTAAGAAGAGCAAGGTGTCAACCAGCCGTCAGACGCAGGTAGCTACTAACACGCTGTCAAAAGCCGCCTTCCTCCTCACTGTTCTCAGTGAACGACTGGAGCTCCACAACCTGGCCTTCAGCACCGGCATGTTCTCCCTGGAACTCCAGAGACCACCGGCATCTACCAAAGCTCTGGAGGTCTCTCACTTTCACATAAATACACCCATACTCTATATGCACATGTATTTGAAAAATCCTAATAGTTGTAGAGTTACATTTATTGTCTCTGTTATCAATGAATTACGCTATAAAACACTGTGGTTTTAATACATTTTTTATTATCTAATGATATCTAGTTAATGCAGAAGTGTAAATGAAGGAAAATAAAATCATTTGCATGCCATTGTAGAAATGTTGTACCATCCATTAGTATTTGAAGACAGGATCTGCTGGCTACTGTAGAGTGATTGGTCATTTGTTGAGAGGGTTCTTCCCCACAATGCAATTATATAGCCTCAGGAGGCTTTCATTATGTTTAACGAGCCATATTGACTAATTTATGGTCATTTCATGTAGGGCTGCAAGTAACAATTCTTTTTTTTTTTTAACAGTTAACCTGCCAATTACTTTTTCAATTCATCGCTTTTTCCCATGTCAAAAAATTGGGGGAAAAACGCCAAAACGATTAATCGATTAACAAAATAGTAGTAAAAAACTTAGGGTGCCAGGGTACTGAAGGGGCACACAACAGGCACCGAAATAAATAAATGATAAAAAGTAAACAAAAAAGAAACATTGAGTGATACAGATTGCCCTCCAGGTTTTCAGTTATGCTAAAATGGATTATGCTAACATTCGTCTCTGCGTGCTTTGACCACCAGCGTACAATCAGTTCTCTCCAAAATGTTGATGCACTGTTGATACCTGATTAATTATTTAAATCTTTTGACACAACACTTGGATTTAATGATAATTACTAGTTGAGCTTCTGTACTTTTCTACACACTGGTGAGCTGCCCATATCAAATCATTTTTCCCAACCCACAAATTAAGAACTATATACTTTTTTTTTTAATCCATTACAAGCAGGTTACCCACAAACCTGCACAGGATAGTGGTGTTTCAATGAAGACTGAGCAACTCTGTATGTCTCTCTGATTAGGAGTGTCTGCCAAATGCTATAAATGTAGATAAACACAGAGTTGGCATTGTTGGATGGGCTTCCTTATTCCTGTATAAATTCCATGTATGTCTATTGTATATGGTGTATCCAAACTATGAGTATACATGCTTATGGAATGGGGAGACATGAGCATGTACCACACATACTGACTCTATGTGGGTGGGTTGACCAGGTGAAGCTGGCCTACCAGGAGTCGGAGGTGGTGGCTCTGTTGAAGAAGATTCCTCTCAGCCTGGTGGAGATGTCAGCCATCAGAGAGAGAGCCGAGCAGCTCAGGGACGGAAACTTCTGTGATTACAGACCTGTGCTGCCTCTGATGTTGGCCAGCTTCATCTTTGATGTACTGTGTACCCCAGGTAAGCACCAGTTATTGTTTGATGGTTGGAGTTCAACATTTTAAATCTGTTTTTCTCTTGCGTAGTTTTAAGATTGGTCTGGAACTTGAAATAAGCAAAGCCATCTAGTTTTCTCTTTACTGATGTTAGGGATACAAGTGACAGCCATGCAGTTTTTCCTTGTCAGCTCAAACTGAAAAATAGATCAAATATCCTTTCTTTTTTTTATTTAAGATTTTTTGTGGCATTTTTGCCTTTATTTGACTGTTGAGATACTGACAGTCTGACATGCTCAAAGGTCCCCAGCTGAAATCAAACCGGTGATGTTGCACTTATATGGTATGTGTCTTAACCACTAGGCCACTGGATGTCCCAAACAAGTTTGCAAATTATGTTTGACAAGATTATTTAAAATATTATGACTTTTTGTGTGTGTTAGCCTCCAAATTAACTTTTCTTTGGAGTGTACAGCCTGTCTGATTTTGAGCAAGTGTCAACTCAGAGTGAGTGAAGAAGTTACACGGTTGTTTTTTAAGGCCTGAATTAAGATATTTTAAATGCGAACTTGAAGAATTAACATCCTTTTCACTTTTCTCCATATTGTTTGTGCAGTTGTGTCCCCAACGGGTTCCCGTCCACCAAGCCGCAACCGTAACAACGAGATGCCCGGCGATGAGGAGCTGGGCTTTGAGGCTGCTGTCGCTGCACTCGGTAAATTTATTCTTGTCCTGTTCCTTCATTTCTGTCTGCATTCGATTCTGTCACTGTTTCTGTTCTCAATATCGCCTTTTCTGTCCTCACCACATTTTTCACGTCCCCTTTCTCTGTCTATACTGCCCACTGTACCTCATCCTGTCTCCCTCACACTTCCTGCTGTAATCCTTACTCTTGTCTTGACCCTCTGTGTGTCTGCAGGTATGAAGACCACTGTAAGTGAGGCGGAGCATCCTCTGCTGTGTGAAGGAACTAGACGGGTAAAAGGTGACCTGGCTCTGGCTCTCATGATCACCTATAAGGATGACCAGAGCAAGCTCAAGAAGGTAGTCATCACTACTGGGATCATTTTGATCATTTGATAAGAAATGGCAACTTTTTCACCCCAAATTTCAGGTATGACTGAAATGACTGTGAGATGTGTTCTTTCAGTAAGCCAGGCAGAGCAAAAAAATACTTTTTGGCCGTGTTTTCCTCATGCTGTAGCAGAGGTGCCCACTGGCTTTAGAAATAGGATGAGAGAAAGGCTGTGCCTGGATAACGGTGTGTTATTTAATGCTTTTCCTATTTACACTTTATTGATGATTATCTTTTTGGTGATAAAAATGGTTGTCTTTTGGCATGTGTTCAAATACTTACATAAAACATTACACACAAATACCATGAGTCCAACACTCTTCCTGTATGTATCTATAAAAACTATAGTAGAGACAACAGTTTGCGGGCTGGTCACCAGCTTTTCTCTTATTCATCCGACATGCACAGTGCAAGAGTCAGACCCTGTGAGTTCCTGTGCAAGCATACACTAAAATTTTACATAGAAAATATGAAAAATACTATTTAGACACACAATACAAATACATTGAATGACTACTACTGGGGAGAAGAAAGAATATGGAAACCTTAAAGCTACACTAATCAGTATTTTTATACTTACAATGGGATCAATTGACTGTGTAATATTAAAAGGGTTACTCCTAGTGACGAACTAACAGAACTATCACCAAATCTGCAGTTTCTCTCAGCTCTGTGGAGCTTTTTAGCATCTTTCAGCTCATTGTTTTGGTTTTACGACCCACATTACCGTTTGGTTCAGTCTCAGCGCTCTGATCAACCGGGCTTCCAGCCGCAGCAGGCAGCTTTTTTCAGTGAAAAAGCAGTGTACAGTGGGCTTCACTGCATGGTGTTTGCTTACCTAAACAAACCATACCAAGTGGTTCATCTATCCAGATGTTAAATTCAGATACTCTAAACACAAATTATGAACGTTTCCCAAAAACAGGCAATCTTACAGTAACACTCACAGATCTGTTTCAAAAGATTACCAAGAATTGAAGCCAGCTATGGGAGAAGTGAAGTTTCTCCTCCTGTTTCTTTAACACTTATTTCGCCCTTTACTCTGTCCCACCCCCTCCCATCCTCAGATACTAGATAAGTTGTTGGACAGGGAGAGTCAGACCCACAAGCCCCAGACCCTGAGCTCCTTCTACTCCAGCAAGCCAGCAGCTGGCAGCCAGCGCAGCCCATCCAAACATACTGCCGCCGGCCACAGTGGGGTGAGCGGGGCCACTGGGGGTGTCTCCAAACACGCACCCTCCTCTTCATCTGCGACCACTGTTGCGGCCTCTTCTTCCAGCTCTTCATCTGCTGTGGCACTGGCTGGTGAAGAGGTGGCTCATCAGGCTGAACTGAACCCAGTGCAGAACAGTTCAACAGGGGAGAATACTGCTGAGACCAGGGAGCATGGTGAGAACCTCCATCCCCTGTCTGGGTGCCATGTCTTATTATACTGTAGAGCATAATAATGATGATGATGATGATGATAACAACAACAGCAACTTTATTCATACAGCATCTTCATTACATAAAATCACGCAAGGAAGAATTAAAGAGAATAAAGTACCTCACAATATAATAAGATAAAAAGAGTGGGGAAAAAAACAAATAAAATGGATGAAACATATTGGAAACATACTAAAAGTGGAAAAATAACAGGGGTAAAAATTAAATAACTGCTAATTAAATAAAGGCTTTTTTTAAAAAGAGAAACAGCCTCGGATCCTCAGGCAGGCGGTTCCAGAGCTGAGTGGTCCTGACTGCAGAAGCCTGGTAACGTTTAGTCTTGAACCAGGATATGAGGCTGTGCTCAGGCTCGTGGGGGAGCAGCAGTTGAGCAATATTCAGCTCCAACTAGGAGCCAGCCCATGTAGCGCTTTAAAAGTAATCAGTAAAATCTTGAAAGCAAAGAATTGACAGGTAACCAGTGAACCGATATGATCTTGTCTCTTTGAATTATTTTGTAATGTTAATAGCACGTCATGGCCAAGATTGCTGTGTTCTAGCAGTAGTCAGTGAGAAATTCAGATTTTTGACTTACATTTCTGAAACCTAGGTATCATGTGCTACCATACGTTAGGTAATCACTCTATGTTAACACTGTATTCTTTGATAGAGATAGACCTCTGTTTATTTTCTTTTCTTGCAGTATCAGATGGGCCTCCTTCATCAAGTGACCAACAGAATGAAACGGCTCCATTTAAGCTGGAGGCCACGGTGCCCAGTCGGCTGGCGCTGGGGGCGCGCTGTGGATACAGCCAACGTTGCTGGGGCTCACCTGTCCGGCAGAAGAAGAAACACACCGGTTAACACTTTGGCGATAATGTCTATATTTTTTTACACAGAACACTTCTTCTTTACACTGTTACCTCTACTTTTTCAGAGAATCTTATTCTAAGAAACTTTATATCTACATTGTCAGAGAGGCAGTGCTGATTTTTAGCCTGGGTCATATATGTGGTATTTCTGATAGCGTACATAGTTTTTTTTCCAAAAATGTACCATGTACTGAAACAACTTCACCTCAAAAATGAACCAACGCACATGATAGTGATGTGAATGTGATGTGCATGTTGTTTGGACAGGCATGGCGAGTATCGACAGCAGTGCTCCGGAGACAACCTCAGACAGTTCACCCACTCTCAGTCGGCGGCCGCTACGAGGCGGCTGGGCAGCAACGTCTTGGGGGCGGGGCCAGGACAGTGACAGCATCAGCAGTTCATCGTCTGATTCTCTGGGCTCCTCCTCCTCCAGTGGCTCTCGCAGGGCAGGGGGCGGGGCCAGGGCCAAGAGCACCGACACCAGCAGGTAAACACAGACTTCCTCCTCATCAGGTCACTAAGACAAGTAGATGCACACTAGCTGGGTTACTGGAATGACCAACAACAATAACAGACTGAATTAAAAAAGATGAGATCAAAACAAATGCTGCCTGTTAACACAAGTCTACTTGTGACTGATTCCTCATCACTTGGAATCTGCTGACCTGCAGGCAGTCAACTCCCAGCAACCTGCAGTCACCAGCAGGCTGTTTTATAAAGCAGGCTAAATCTGGGTTTATACTTGACACAAGGGGTCCTGCTGTAGATACCTACGGCGTAGGTTTTTATTTACAGTTCAGCGTCTTATTTGACCTGTTGATATCAACACCACAACAATAGACAGATGTATCGTACATGATCAGGCCATATCCTGTTTTCATCATATTCCCCACAGTAACTGTGTTTACATTCTTTCATTGACTTTGTGATACAGAGCGATGGTGGGCTATGAACGTACTTATAGAACTGGAGTCACATCCAGGTAACTTCTATTTCTCCTTGTCTCATTACTTCTTTCATTCACTGTGATAGAGAGCGGGGGTCGCAGTGAGAAGAAGGCTTGCGGTGGAAATGTATTTTCTAGATGTGTGTTACTGAAAAAGAAAATGTTACTGAGCCTTTCTTCAACTTCCTTAGCATTGTCTTCACTCTCAACAATCTCCTCCAGTATCAGAAACTTGTATGAGAAAACACAAACAAGCCAAGCGGACCAGTCACAGCTCTATATGTAACAGTTGTAGCCCCAGTGTGTAGTTACATTTTTTTAAGGAGGCACACGTCAGCCGCGGCACAGCTAGACTGCTACACCGTAACTGCTTAGCACAACTATGCACTTGAACGAAACTACCAAACTGATCTGTGATTAAGCTCTTCCAGAATGCTAATTCAGAACTGTGTAAACAGTCAACGTAACTTACATGTTCAGACCTTAGATGGCAAGCACAGATCACATCAGTTCACAATGAAAAAGACTTTAGAGACACACACATTAAACATATATTAGATAAGAGAACCCTAAGAGAAACTGACAATATAATGATGTGCTGAGACACAAACACGGGCGAACAATGAACTCCCCAGTTACCCTGGTTTGCAGGTAACCTTGGCAATCTTGTCATCTGGCAAGAGACATAATGGTTGCCATATGATGGAAATTCTTTTTCCCTTCAGATTGACTGTCTGCTGCTTTTATACTTTCAGTTAATTGTTGAATTTGATGTCCAGTCATTTACCTGACATTTAAAGGGAGAACAAATTCCCTACTAAAATACTACTTTTCCTACCAATCAAAAGAGATGGATAACATAACAAACAAGAGGGCAGCAGAAAATACAAACACAAAGAAGCCTGCAATAAGTATGAGGCCTCAGGCAATGGTACAGTCTAACAATAAAACTATAGATCAGAGATGAGGTAACGCAAAGTCGGGAAAACTAGCGTGAGTAGGACCTGGCAGCCTGGAAACATCATTCTGCTTTGTTGAGCAGGTTTTCCTGAAAACAAGCCTGATTTACAGTAGATCTGTTTGACTTCATTCTAAACAACTAAGATGAATTCTAATTAACATGTCATATATTTCCCTGCGTTCAGGTACAAAGGGCGACGTCCAGAGTGCCACGCCCCCCACGTGCCCAATCAGCCATCAGAGGCAGCAGCTCATTTTTACTTTGAGCTGGCCAAGACGGTGCTGATCAAAGCTGGAGGAAACTCCTCCACTTCCATTTTCACCCAGCCCTCAGCCAGTGGGGGCCACCAGGGGCCCCACAGAAACCTGCACCTGTGTGCCTTTGAGATTGGCCTGTATGCTCTTGGCCTCCACAACTTTGTCTCGCCCAACTGGCTGTCCAGGACCTACTCTTCCCATGTGTCCTGGATCACTGGTGAGGGGGAGTGTGTGTGTGTGTGTGTGTGTGTGTGTGTGTGTGTGTGTGTGTGTGTGTGTGTGTGAGAGAGAGAGAAAAGGGTTGGACAGAAACATGAAGGCCCAGATTTTCAAATCCAGTGACTTTTCTTTCTTTGCTTTCTGGCCTCCACCCACTTTCCTTCCTCTCTCCTTCTCTCAGGCCAGGCCATGGAGATTGGCAGCGCTGCCCTCAACATTTTGGTGGAGTGTTGGGATGGTCACCTCACCCCTCCAGAGGTGGCATCCCTAGCTGACCGAGCATCGCGGGCCAGGGACCCCAACATGGTTCGGGCGGCAGCAGAGCTGGCCCTGAGCTGCCTGCCTCATGCTCACGCCCTCAATCCTAATGAAATCCAGAGAGCGCTGGTGCAGTGCAAAGAGCAGGTACTGTGGGAGTGGGTTTACAGTTACAGAATAATTGATCAACCTGTAGCTGAATACATCAGATGCTGCTGAATGTGTTCAGCAGGTGTGCTTGGTCCCAGCATGACAAGATAAAAGCTTTTTTTTTTTTAAATGCATTTTTTACTGTGAAACTTATTATCAGTTGATATGGTCAGTATCAGATTGACTGGGTAAATGTAGCGTACGTTAGTGGCAAAACCTTTTGTTGTGTTTTTATGTTTGTGTGGTATGTTCTACAAAGTGTTGGTAGTAGTATTGTGAGATATGATCATGGAAATGTGTGGATGTATGGTGGAAGAAAAGAGATACAGAAAATAAATAAAAGTAATCTCAGGATGCTGATGATGATAATTGTAGTAGTAAAAATCATAAGAATAATAAAAAGTGACTGAGTTCATTTTCATTAGAATGGAATCTACGGTTGGCTGTGTGGCTACAGGGGAAAAGCAGAGACACAGGTTCACTCCCCAGCAGCAGGTCACTCAGTTGGAAGCAAAGTGATCATGTCATGAGTGAAACTCTATGCATGTTGTCCCCTTTTAGTGAGGCTATGGCAGTTGATAAACAGCAGCTGCTAACCGCATGGCAGGTTCCACCCCCCTCAGGCCAACAGCAAGTGTTAGCATCAACACGGCCATTCTTAAAATTGGGAAGAAAAGGGGTAAAATGCAAAAAGATTCACACTGAATTACAGCTTTGAATTCAGGTAAGGGTATCTGTAGAGAGTATAAAAACGGTAGACATAACATCTCCAAAAAAAATGTTTCCTAGTACTTTTGAGTTTAAAATTTAGACGAACAAAAATTTTGACTTCATTTCAAATAGTGGTGGCAGAATAAAATACCATTTCAGCTTAGGAAAGCAAACAAGCAAAGTTTCAAGCGACACAGCATGTGTGGCTTGTTACTAATTATTGACTTTTGACAAGGAAATGGAGATGGTTGTGGTAAATCTGTGCTTGTTCGCTCTTCTTGAGTCCCTGCATAGGACCAGTGTCAGACAGTTAAATCTGATATTAAGAAGTGAATTTGAAATGAGTGTTGCACCACAATATAAAGTTGAATTTAGTAAACTGAATCTTTTTGTAATTTTAGAATGTGATTAAATTGCAATTACAAAATCCAAGTTGCAGCGCGATATGTTGCACATGCTTGTTTCTTTTTTTGTTGTGATCTTAAAATCAAGTCTATCATGTCTAAAAAGGTATTTAGCTTTCTGAAACCTGCTGATGAAGAAACCATTGAAGAAGACACTATATGATTTATTGTAGTATAAAAAGTAAATGAATGATTCATGGTGATCTCCTCTTCACTCATTGTACATTCTCATCCCCCCCAACTCACTCACCATCTGTTCTTGTCTGTCCCTGTCTCCCTCCAGGACAATGTGATGCTGGAGAAGGCCTGCATGGCAGTAGAGGAAGCAGCCAAGGGTGGAGGTGTGTACCCTGAGGTTCTCTTTGAGGTGGCTCACCAGTGGTACTGGCTGTATGAGCAGTCAGTGGGCGGGGGCTCAGGCCAGCAGCGGGAGACCTCTGGGCGCTGTGGGGCCAACGGGGGTTCAGGCAGGAGGCTCCCGGAGTCCAGCTGTGGTGTCCTTGACAGCGGAGTCAACATGGAGTCTCCAGGGATGGCAACAGTCACAGCCTCAGTCACTGCAGCAGCCGTTGTACCCGTCATCTCTGTGGGCTCCACCATCTACCAGTCCCATGCGATGCCCGGGCAGGCCATGGCTCACCCCCACAGCCAGGGCCTCCACCCGTACACCACCATCCAGGCCCATCTCCCCACTGTCTGCACCCCCCAGTACCTGGGACACCCTCTGCAGCATGTCCCCCGACCCACCGTCTTCCCTGTGTCTGGGGCTGCATATCCACAGGTCAGAACTCCTCTTCATACAATCATTGGACTTTTTGTTGAACTTCTTTTTTTATTAAGAAATAGCTAAGATGGTGTCCACAGCTGGAATTTGTAAGTACAATTTTGTTGCTGTCTTCACATCAAGAATCAAAACTACATAAATGGCTGCAGGCAGTCATTGTACATAACCTGACATGTTTGACCAATTTTCAAAATTCCAAACTCACTTGTTAAAAGAATAAATTGGCAGTGTGGGGAAAACATAAGGTACATTAGTACATGGGCCTGTACTAATGACTATTTTCAATATCCATTCTTCTGCTGATTATTTTCTGGGTTATAATTGATTCCTTGGTTAGTCTACAAAATAATTCATTGTAATGCCTACTAAATTTACTAGAATCCAAGATGGAAGATCAGTTTACTGTGATAAGAAACAGAAAAGCATAAAATCCTCACATTCTAGAAGCTGTAACTGGGGAAGGTTTGACATTGTTGCTTGAAAAATTACTTAAATGATTAACTGATTTTTTTTTTTTAAAGGTTGTCAATGCATTTTCATATCAATATCAACTAATTGTTTAATCAACTACTTGTTTCAGCTCTGGTACGTTTCCATCCTTCTGTTTCTTTGCACATTGTTAATTTGTGCGTAAGAAAAATTGTTGGTTCTCTTAGTCATGTAAGAGAGTAAACAGAGTATCTATTAACTAGTAACTATTAGGTTTGAGACTGTCGAACAAAATGGGCAATGAAATTGTGATTTAAACTATAGAAGGCAATTTCCGAAGAAATGGCGGCATGAATGCTGGATGTTGAAAAGCTGATACTAAACTGCATTGCCGGCTTTAATTTGTATGAAGAAGCAGCAAAAGGAATATGAAGAGTTGGAAAAGTGGGAAAGGGATGACAGATGCAAGACATAGTGTAAGCAATGAAAGGAGTTGAAATAGTAGTTACAGTTAAAAATGTCAAAATAACACGTGTGTTGTTAGCAAATCTCAATCAGCTGTGTGTTCCCACCTGCAATTTAAGGTTGCCATGGTGATGGTAACTCCTGAGTGACTCCTGGGTCAGATCGTTCATTTAATAGAGATGAAGCTGAAAGGCACCTCTCAAACTCTGGCTTATTACTCAATGGCCGTGATTCCTATTGCCTAAATGAAATCGTGAGAGACTTTGCTGAACACGTTGCTGTAAAATATGTTTGTGGTGTCAGAAATGTGGGAAATAGAACAAGTTAGAAAAGTCCTTCTTTCTGCTTCCCACTGAAAATTCTGATCTCAGTTAACAATGGAGTTAGTGGGGTAGTAGGATGGTGCTCCTGTCACTTTGAGGCTCATAGCACCAAATGTGCTTCCATAGTTGTGTGAAAGAGCACACATTTTTCTACGTTTTAAAGTAAAAATGATGTATGAAGAGTGAAAATTGTGGGAGTAAAAGCAAGTTGAAGAGAATTTTAAAGAAGAGTTTAACCCTTCTGGCAGTGAGAGTAATTACACAAACACTGTCAATGTGCGCTCATGACGTGTGCATATCTTTTTCATCTGGAGCATCAGAAACTTTTCTTGGAGCTTCTTAGGTTTTTCCTCCATACTCCTAGTTGCTGTAGCTACTCCGTCTCTACAGTTGCTCCCCTAAGCTCTGGCAAACCAGAGCCAAATAGAGGGAACTATCTGAGGTCCATGTGAATCATGTGACCATCAAACATTTTGAACTTCCGTTGACACGACTCTCTCTCTACATAGCTCTGGTTTTACGACCGGTCCTCCAGCGCGAATGTCGCCACACACACACCACATTTTAAAACTCAGGTATACTGTGAAATACAGAGAGAGATTTACCTGGTGGTGATAGGCTTAATCAGCACTGTGTGAAGTCGTCTGGCAACAGCTGGAATGGGACGTACGTTCATTTATATGAAAAGGTACCGCACTTTAGTTTTAACTCACCTGTAGGTGTGATGTCACCCCCTCAAACTCTGAAAAATTCCTGGAAAACATGAAATATTTCTGAAAGTATTAAAGGTATGAACACTAAAAGTGCTAACAATGGTGTCCTAATTGAGCTGAACATTTTGACACTCGAATGAAGTTTCTACGTTGAATAACGTGGAACTAGTTAAGTGCCAAAAAAGCAGCAGAAGAATGGTAATAAAGGGCAACTATTTTTTGACTTTTTTTTTTTTGACATAATTGCGAAATTTCAGAAATGTACTTAAAAATTTGCCTAAAAATTTCATAACTACAGTTGGTGACTTTTATCACTATTGGAAAAGCCCATAGAGTTACTGGGTGTCCTGTTCAAATACATAGAAATGGATCTTATCTCACAAATATTGTTGTGCTACACAAATATTCTCACATTCCTTTTATTTTTCATGGTAGTGGTATGAGTGCAGGTCACTCAAGCTAATTGTGTGTGTGTGTGTGTGTGTGTACCTCCTCAGGGAATGCACCCCGCCTTCATCGGTGCCCAGTACCCTTTCTCAGTGGCCGCTGGCCCCCAGCCACCTATGGCAGCCACGGCTGTGACCTTCCCTGGTGTCCCTGTACCATCCATGACTCAGATCGCCGTCCATCCCTACCACACTGAGACCGGCCTGCCCCTCAGCACCACTGTAGCAGGTCAGGACTACACACTTGGATATTGTACGTTGGTAAATGTGGCGATGACTTAATGTGTGTTGGTCAATGCTAAACACTATGATGTGCCTGTGATGTTTTACAGTAGGCAGCGTCCACTCAGGCCCCACAATCCAGGCCATACAGGGAGCATCTCTGCCCTCCCTGTCCTCCCAGCCTGGCTCATTGGTCAGCACTCCCTTCCCAGCAGAGGACGAGCAGCACAGCCAGCCAATCAGCCAACAGGGGCTGCACTACCTGCATTCTGCCTACAGAGTTGGTGAGAAGTTTGAGTCCTATGATTATATTTTACTCTAACCAATGTGCATATAGATTAACTGAACAAATGTGATCTCTATTGTTCTTTTGTGTGAAGGCATGCTGGCATTGGAGATGCTAGGCAGGAGGGCTCACAATGACCACCCCAACAACTTCTCCAGGAGCCCACCTTACACTGAGGATGTCAAATGGCTGCTGGGACTGGCTGCGAGACTAGGTGAGCCTGCAGATAAATTAATGGAGGGATGATTTGAGTGGCTGACAATGAACAAAGGAAGAACTTTGGATAGAATAGTTTTAATGACTGTCAGTATCACAATTTACACACCATGAACAAAAGACAGAGGCCCTACTACACCACACAGTGTGGACTGGACACAGCGCTGTGCTGATAAACACCCATTTGTCATAGCAGAAGGTGGGGACAGTAACATTTTAATGGTGGAGACAAAAAGAGACAGCAGGGTTCCTTGCAGCTATTCATAACAGAGGCAGCCCCCTCCGTTGAATTAATGACCACACACCAAAGCTCACGTATAGAGCTGTCACAATCTTGAAATTTTAGTTGACAATTAATTGTCACACAAATAATTATGTTTTCTCAACAGCCGATAGTCAAATAAGAGCGGGTCTCAAATAATTGCCGGGGGCGTGGTCGGTGGGAAAAAAACAAGGGTGGATAAACACCTGGTGCCTGTTATATAATGTGCATGCCAACTAAGCATAATGTACATTTCCATCACTTTAATTTAATAAATTCAACAACATAATTGCTATTAACATAACATGCTATTTTCAACACTTTGTTGTACTGGGTTACTCATCTAAAGTGTTATTATCGGATTTCAGTCACCACAGGTGTATGTGTGTCAATGTCTCAGCCAGACTGTATTTTTTTGTAACATACAAGTGCCACAAGGTGGCAATAGCTATATTTGAAGTACCGGGTGGGAACCGTGCAAGCCTTGTTAGGAAATGAAGGGATTCTGTCCACTGAAACGCTACAGGGCTTTTAATTTGAAATGGATACAGGAAGTGTGGGGCTAAACTGGGCAAACAGGAAAAGATCATAAAACAAGGAAGCTTCATACTAAAATATGAGCAAATAAACGGAGGGAATTAGAACTACAGGCCTGTCTCTGATATAAGCCTGCTTCAAATAACCCTCTGCTGCACAGAGATTTATTAGCTTTATAGCTTGTTATAAAACTGTTGTGTAGGCCAACCTAATGTAACCAAAAAGTGGTTCCAAGACATTTAATTGATCATTGAATTTTCAGAAGTTAATATACAGTGGGGAAGCAAAAAGCCATGTTTCCATCCAAGCATTTTTATGCAAATGATCTCATTAGAAAAGCTGGATGGAAGAGAAAAAATTCTACAAAACTATTAAGAGTTTATGTGACAGACGTGTTTGTCGAATAAATAATGATGTAGTGGATATTACTTGACAGATCAGTTGTTTGGTCCGATTACACTGCACAACAACTCTAAACTGGGTTTAAACAAACTGAAATAAAGCAGCAAAGGACTGTCTGTAGATGACCTCCAGCAGAACTTTCCCACAGAGCTGTCAGTCACGCTGCTGCACCCGTATGGGAGACGCTCCGCTATAAATAAAGAGATCTGTTACTGGCACCTCTCTGTCATCACTCACTCACTGAATGTATGTATGTGAGCTGTCTTTATACTTTGACTGTCTCATTTGTCACTTCAGAATATTGCCTAGAGTTCTAGAAACTCTTTCCTCTTCCTTAACCGTCACTTCCTCTTCTATCTACATATCCAATCTGCTTCTTTCTCTTTCTTCTCTCTGCCTGTCTATCCTGTCAGGAGTCAACTATGTGTACCAGTTCTGTGTCGGAGCAGCAAAAGGTGTCCTCAGTCCATTCGTCTTGCAGGAGATCATCATGGAGGCTCTGCAGAGGCTGAACCCCGCCCACATCCACGCCCACCTCCGAACACCTGCCTTCCACCAGCTCGTCCAGCGCTGCCAACAGGCCTACCTGCAGGTACGACCCATCTACAGCCACGCTGCAGGCCTAGCTGCATTCATTAAGGGCTAGGTGGATAGACACCAGTGCAGTTTGATCTGTAGAAGAATAAGCCCACAAATGTCAGTCCTGGTTTATACAACATCCCAGCTCCTGAGGAAGCATCCCAGCAGTTGAGTCATGTACGGTTGGTCTGAACGGGTGTTGAGTCAAAGATTGGTCTTTGCTTTGCTCTGTCCTTGTCTCCCACCAGAAAAGCAAAGAACAGTGCATAGTTGTCTGTCGACCCAGGTAGTCAATTGCATGTCCATATTTTGGTTAGAAGCCCTCAGTAACCGTGTGGGACTTTTGGGGTCAATTTGCCCTGACCTATTAGAAGTGACTGACGTATCGTCCCGGCAAATCATTTTCAGTGGACACAGAAGCTGTGGTAGAGGTTGCTAAGAACAATTAACTTCAAGTTTGTTACATTGATTGATTGAAGAAAAGATGTCGATTTAAGAGTTGTACAGTCTGTTGTCTGCAAGTCGACTTACAACAACCTGTACAGTTCAGGGATGTGGGCAGTGATTCAGAAGTCTGGAACCAGGCTACCCACCTGAGCCATTTTTCTATAGTCCACTAAGAACAACATAATAATATCTCTATAAGTAAGAACACAATTTGTGTCCCACACATCCAAAACATACAATTTTAATTATCACAATTAGAGCTATTAGGTCCAACCTATATTTGAACAGCAAAACATCCGTATCAAGATATTGTTATAATAATAATAATAATAAAGACTCAGATACTCACAAATTATGGCCATGCACAGTTGGAAGTACACGAAGAAGTGGAAGTAACCTTTTCAGGTTATGGGCAGGAGTGAACAACTCCATGTTCTGCCATGTTTGGATTCATTTTCCATTGTATAATACAGCATTATTCACTCATGCAGTGCTGCTCTGTGTCGGTGCTCTTTGATCTCTGAATTGTCCATGTCCATCCAAGCTGCCTGTAGAATCAGACCTATCTCTCTCTCTGCAGTATATCCACCACCGGCTCATCCACCTGACGCCTGCTGACTACGATGACTTTGTCAACATCATCCGCAGCGCTCGAAGTGCTTTCTGTCTGACCCCCGTTGGTATGATGCAGTTTAACGATGTGCTGCAGAACCTGAAGAGAGGCAAGCAGACCAAGGAGCTGTGGCAGCGCATCTCCCTGGAGATGGCAACCTTCTCGCCCTGAGTAGCACGCTCAGGGTGAGAGTGTGCTAGACCTGGGCCTGGGCCTGAGGAGTCCCATCCAGTGCCCACTCAGCCTCCAGCATTGCTACTGCCACTGCACTGAGCCGGCCACATTCGTGCTGTCTGGTTCTGTCAGGGACCCTGCTCCCAGCAATGTGGACTCAAACACATCACACAGGCAGTACAATCAGCTCCTGTACCCCTGACCCGCAAAGACTTCCTTTTTTTTGTGTGTGTGTGTGTTCGTCCACCCAGAGCTCAGAGGAGAAACCGGGTCACCTTCTTGCTCTCCTCTCTTCTTGACTGACTCCTCACTCTCGTTTTATCATGGTTCATGTTTGTGTAACTGTGGAATTAAAGTGTACTCCTTCCTTTCTTCATCTAACTGGTCTCTTCCATTTCCCCTAAACTGAAGACATTGACAGGGATCTCTCACCCTCCATCCTCACTTCATTTCCAGTGTTTTGTAGTTTTGTTCAGTTTTATTTTTTTGTTTTTTTAATGAAACCACTGAATATGGGTCATTTTCATGCTGCATCATTCCTGTCCAGAGTGGTAGGTGCTGTGATGCCTCATTCACCAAAAGCTTGTCACTATGGATCTGAATCTTTGCAGAGTGGGAGAAAAGGAAGATTTGCAAGGAAAATGAGGTTTAATATGAGAAATTATATTGTGAGTACAGGTGAGGATTTTTCAGTATTTTGTTTAATCTTTTTTGATACTTTATATAGAATATTACATGTATGCAGAATGGAATGGGATGAGAATGAGAGGATGTTAAAGGTGCTGTTGTTGTTGTGTGGGATCCAAATTTACATTTCAGCCTGCCTGAGGAGTGATATAAGCACAGCTCCAGACCAAAACCAGAGACCACCTAACTAGTGCTTGGCCAAGCAACAGTTTGAACATCTGGATCAGTCTTTTGTTACGACTTGTCAGTTGGGCTGGGAATCATTAAAACATTTTTGATGATAACAATTATTTTCGGACCTCCTTAAGGCAACATGACTAATTACGTTCTTTTCTTTTTTCCAAGTGCTCGCCACAGTCTATGTGGTGGCTGTGGGAAAAAGGTTTTCTCAAAATGTTCTTCAATACCTTTTCTGCTAAATATAAATATGTTTTTCTACAAAAGATTCTTGACATTTAACAAAATATGCCAAATCTGTCAAATTCAGTCTGTAATGCTGCCTAACACAACAACAAACAAAACATCAGCTAAAATAAAATACAGTAAAAAAAAAAACTAAATTAGGTTTTACATCAAGTGATTAAAGAATGAGATTACATGACAAGAAACCAATCATTCGGTTCCACCAGTTTTTGATGCTCAATAATAACAAACACAAATCAGTGTGTACTCAAAAAGTATTGAGATTCCATACCCAGCCCTTCTTTTCAGCATCCAAACCACTGACTCGTTTAAATGCATAGACAGTCCCAGATGCTTCCTATTGAAAAGTTTAGGGACGCATCTGCTCTTCATCAGACTTAGTGAAATTAACCAGATGTACATTTATCAGACTAATCGGTTAGTCCTCATCCTCGTCTTTCCCAGTTTTCCTTACACACAAACAAACAGTTCAAAACCACTGCTGATAAAACATGCTGTAAACCTTATCTTTGTGTAGCTTGTCCAAGTACATTTTTAGGTGCAGTATCTTCTTCGCCTCATTTGGTGCACCCAACAGGAATGAGCTTACTGCCCCTGGTTAGACAACGATGATGGGTTGTTTTGTCCCCCATCGGTCACAAGGGGGGGGGGGGGGTGGGGGGGGGGCAGTAATGAAACCATTCCTGCCACACTCAAAAACAAACTTGAACAAGACACACAAAGCTGAGATTTATGCTGTATTTAAGTGGTTTCAAAGAGAGTGGTTTGGTTTTACAAGAGAGAAAAGATGGTTGAACCTAAGCAGTTGGTTTGGCAAATGTATGCTTTCAATGGGAAGCATCCGGTACTGTCAGATAAGACAGTCCCATACAGGGCTAAGACAGTGGCTGTGCCTCCTTTTTTGGACATCATCTTCAAAGTTCACACTTCTGCTTGAATTTGGAGGCTCCTTGAGGTCTTTACATGTTTCACATGTCTCTGTGAGGCTACAGCTGTGATTTTGTGATGCCACTACAATGACTCTGTAGACTGTCTCACACAGGGACAGTGCAGCTACAGCTCACTAGTCTTAACACCTTCAGAGGCCATGACAACAGAGTGGCCCCTGAAATGAGACACAGCCGTGTTTTGGCTCTGCATAGCCCTGCTTCGCTGAGCTGTGTAACACACACAAGTCCCAACATTCACCTGGCCCCTTTCTTCAGTGTGGTTAGCTCATAAACCATGGTGCTGTTACTTTAAGACATGTTGACGTTCCATCTCTGTCCAGGCAGCTGCTGTGGTTCTGGACCCGCCTCTCTGATTGGCTCTGGACCTCACAGGTGAAGGTGACTTAGTAGAAAATGTGCTGTGATATTTTTGTATTCCTCAAAAAGTGTAGCTTGATTGAAAAGTTCTATATGTGCTGATTGCAAGAGGTTCTAATTTAGAGTGAAAAAAAAAAAAAAAAATTAAAAAAACAAACAAAAAAAAAGATAAAAGCAATACTAAAAGTGTAGAGTTTACTTAATAAAGATGATTCAAAACATTAACTTGCTGTGAGTGATGTGTGGGGTTGCAGGAGTTGTCATTCATTTTTTTTTTTTTTTTTTCTGCAGAAGTCAAACCACATTATGCTCCTGAGGCTGCCTGCACGCTCTCACGCCGGGTTCACATAGGAGGCGGAAGCGCCGCGAATTGCCGCCCGCTTCCATTCGGCGCCCATGTTACCCAGCTGGGCTGTTCACACTGTAGGCGCCGCGCAGCTGAGCTCTGCAGCGATCGTTTCGGCGTCTGTTCTATTTTTTTTCCGCCCGCCGCGAGCGAATCTGACACGAAAACACATTATAAACGAAATAAATCATGTATTATACATGATATAAATGATCTGATTCTGATATATGATAGAAAATGCATCCTGTTTGCCAACCCTTTTGATTTTCCTGCCCCTGTGTTTTTTTTTTTTAAATTAGGAAATGATTGTACATATTTGTCAGTTGTCTCTAAACAGAGAGACAAGCAGACAGAGAGCGAGAGAGAAAGTTGATCCTGGAAGTGGAGAAGCACCCCGCAGCACAACAGCAAAAAAAGAGCAGAGCAGCAGAATCGCTTGTTGACCGGCGCGGTGAAATGCGCTTCAGGTCTGAACAGCCAGGCTACTGCTCGCGCTAGAATTGACCTATCGGGGTCCGTCCGCCTCCTATGTGAACCCGGCGTCAGTAGTGGCCACAAGAGGGAGCAGTAGGCTCATTTATCAGATCATTAATCAGTCAGGAAAAACATGTCTCTTTTTTCTCAACAGTACACACCACATGCACCCGATATTTGGTTAGCCCCATTTCTGTTCCTAAGAAGATGTTTTCATTTCAGGTTAGGTCATGTTTGTCCTACAGATCACACTTGTTACACTGACTTTTTTATAACTGCTCAAGGAGAACTAAGTAGGTCTACCGTCAGTATTCAGCACATAAATATATGGGGTTATTTTTGTTTAAACAAATAATACACATTTTTGAAGAAATGAAGACTGTTTTGAATTTAACAAATCAAATAACTGGTTTACAAATGTGTTTTTCCACTCAACAACTGATGCGTGGAAAAAAGCCACTGAAGAATAACAGCCAGAGCCCCATGCAGATCCTGTCTCTCACAGGCCTGCTCATCTTCATCAGACTGGCTTTGTTTCTTTGACAACAGATCCACATAAATTTGATCCAGCTGTAGAAATTCAGCATCTTGTCAAATCCTCCCTTATCCACAAGAACTTGGCCCTTGTCCTTTCTGTGTGGAGTTTGCATGTTCTTGCCTGGTTTATGTGCACAGCTTTCATATTTGGGTTTGCTTAATGTGCACAATACTGTGTACTGCGATGATAATGATTGCATGTTACTGGCAAAACTAATAATCCATTGACAAGACATAAATGTTTTACAAGGGAAACTGTGTTTAGAGTTTTGCTTAAATTAAAAATGTCCAATAGCTTTGATGGACCACATTATTCAGGGGGACGGATGCTATATTCCAAATGATTTAACTGTGGCTGTAAACTGGGAATTGGTCTGTAACACCTTACAAGTCAGGTGTGTAACAGTGCCAGAGGTAAATGACTGTTAGATTTCAGAAGATTTAAATAAAGAAAATATAAAAAGAACATAAAATAATGTATACCACATATTTAACCAACTGAATGGAAAGGATCACACATTCTACAATCAGTTGTGGGTAACACAGTCCCTAAACAGAACATTAATCTAATATTCTGCTAAGCAAACAAATTATGTTCAACGATGACATTAATGCCAAATATCATCCATTAATCAAAGACTCTGCCTTAATTGCATTAAAAGATAAACGTGATGTACTTAGATATTTCCATCTGCCGAGGAAGAACATGAGATATGGTCAAACGCTAGTAAGTGGACCCATAGGCAGATTATGAAACAATGGGCACTGATGTGTAAAACAGTGACTTCATGCAGAGGCTCTGGCTTAGGGGCCCCTGGGCCCCCATTCGGTAATCCACCCATAAGTGGACCTTAATTTAAGAGCTTTGTGTCAAAACCATAAAAATTTGTATTTGGATGAACAATCTGTACTAGATGATAAATTGTTTGGTGAAGTGAAAGAGGCAAAAGTCAACATACATGTCTGTGTTGGGTACTTTTGGGGGAAAAGTACACAATGTTCAGATTTACATAACAGCGTAAGTAAGAAGAGTGAAATGAATATGGCCAAAATAATATCCACACATATCTACACTTACATAGCCTACTTACAGCATGCCCACTGTGCTCCAAGCGAGGAACCCTGGAGCGCATCCTCAGCTGCTGCTCAAAGGCACTAGGAGAGGGACGGTACCGATGGAGGCATGATCAGGTCCTGAAGACCATCGCTGAAGCCATCACAGCAGGAGTTGATTGGGCGAAGCGCTACCGACCCTCCAAGCAGGCCATCACCTTTGTCAGAGCTGGGGAGCAGCCAGAACCCGCCAAAAGAACAGCAGCAGGCATCCTAACCTCTGCAAGGGACTGGCAGCTCTTGGTGGACCTCGAAAGGCCACAGTCTCATCCTATGGATATGAACCAGTGCAAGCATTTCAGTGTTTCCTCCTCGGGTTCAACATACACTCATCCCTCCTCACAGTCTCTTGTTAGATTATGAGTCAGTGGTATTAACTGGAAATTCTATCACAAAATAATTACTTGGACTTCTCAATAAAACAAGCATTTTATGTTTAAATTACTTCAGCAGGGTCAAGGCTTGTATAAGATACATTTCCTCGAAGCACGCTGTTACAACTGCAGAGGAGGCAGAAAACAGCTGTTTAATTGGACACTGTGAGTTGGACATTTTCCATTTGCCATTGTGAATTCCAGTCTGCATCCTCAGCAGATATCATGTTCACATTCTTTGTTGCTGACGAAGTGAAATTCCTTTGATTTTTATGAAGATGAGAGAAAGTGAAGGTGGTTATTAATAATCCAACATGAGCTAAATACAATCTACATTGGTAATTGATGTAGTTAATAGGCCTACAGTCTTTCTCTGCTCTAAGTAAATATACTCACAGTAAAGTTTCTTCAAGTTAAAAATAATGATGTCCAGTGTATAGTGAGTAGTAAGTTATGTTGCTCGTCCTCTGTTCCACAAACAAGTGCATATGCATGTGAGGACCAGTGAATATTCTCTCTCTGCCTTGCTCTTCAGCATGTTAGAACAACCCTCAACGCTGCTCTACTGTATCAGTAATGACACACCACACTGCCACTGAGTCAAACAGGCAGGTAGCAGACACACTAACGTCACCAAATCTGTTTCAACACCAGGGGCGTGTCCAGGGAGTGGCCTGGGGTGGCATGGGCCACCCCTGAAATCTGATTGGCCACCCCAGGTGCCATCCCCTTAATCCTACTATTATTGGCTATCTGCCCAGTCAGACAGAAGTACTATTCTGATGTGTGTGCGTGCACATGTACTACCATGTCATCCCTGCATAAGTCAGTGCCCCACTTGGGCACCCCACTCAAAAAAGTCTGGACACGCCACTGTTCAACATGACTTCTGTCTTGTCACTCTGTAGTTAGCATGTCTCACAGCAGGGGTTTCTAGCTTTATCTGTAGCCGCTGATGGATGCCACATTCCTTCTTTAATCCACACTGTGAGAATCTGTCGGCTTTATTCGAGTAGGAGGCAGTTTGCCGGAGCCTGTCATAATGAACGGCAGTCAAATCGCATCAATGGCCACCCTGGAAGCCAGCGGGATTCAAGAGCCATTCACCTCACAGACAGCTGCGACAGGAAGATACAGGACTTCACTGAGAAATCAGCAGGCACTCTGCTGCCTCAGCATAATGGGCTCTACAGAAACAGTTAACTAGTTGACTGCCTGAACTACTTCAAGTTCAAGAGGCTAAGATGTAGTAGTGAAAGTAGAGAACCTCAGCAGTCTCAGCTTGTTGTAGAATTCAATATATCCGTTTAGAATCAGCTGACCTGGTTAACATGACCTGGACTGAAGAGGTCGGTGAAGAAGCAAATCTAATGCATCTGCATCCCATGGCTGAGATGTGATTTCAACATAATAATTTCCTAAACATACAGCTGTAACCCATGTATTTTTATTTAGGACTTTTCACGGGGCCAAGAGGACACTTCAGATCAACTGTCAACTTTGGTATGGATATACATGGCATGGCATGAAGTTCATTCATTACCTTTTGATTTAAAAGCCTCTCCATCATCAAGTCTACTCCTGTGTCTGCTTGTGGATGCTGGGGGATTAAAGTGAGTGATTCGAACCAAGAATAAATCAGTACCCCAATAAATCTCAGTATCAAAGCTGTGACTGTGACTAGCTGATCATTGACCTGTTGGCTCCCAATTTCCTTGAAGTGGCACTCCAGTAATTTAGTGCTGCAGTTCCATAAAATTGTGAAATATCCTGACTTTTAGTCCCTAGTATGGATCAAGCTCCCAAAAAAATGTATCCTATGGATCTCCCATAATGCAACTCAGCAGCATTTTTTGTCAAACCCTCCCTGCCTGGTAAACACCCACATCTTTCAAACTCCACTCACCTAGTCACATAGGCTAATATCTTCATTTGAACCCTAAACACAACTTACAACATGTGAAGGATCAGAGGTGAGGACCCTCCTACACAAAGCTCAACATCTCTCATTGAGGAGAAGGATAGAGAGAGGGGGGTGCAGCATGGCCATGGGGGCACTCTGGGCCAACAGGTATAAATAATGGCTGATGAACCAGGAAGAAGACTAATAACTCAACAGGGAGCAAAGGAACTGTCAAAACATCTGTCCAGAGTCTTCAAGTCAAGACAAAGTTAGAGAACTATATTATAAAATTGTAAACAAACAAACCAAAAAAGAAAAACAAATTCTAAAACATATAGAAATAGAAATGACATTTGTGAATCCTGTGGATTTTGGAATATTGGCACAGAAACAATTCTACATTTATTTTAATGTATTTATGTGCACATGTTTTGGATTGATGTGGAACACACGACATGCTGTGTGGGACAAAGATTTATTTACAGAAAAGAGATTTTCTTTCCTCATTTTTGTTTTTATGTTAAATCTTCTTATTTTACATGGCAAGTTTTATATCCATAAATATAAATAATGGCAAGGAGACTATTCACTCATGTTGTAACTCAGGCTTTCTGTTACAAATGTGTAGTCTCCAAGCCCAAGCTGCCTTGGGCTTGCCTGATGACATCATAAGAGTTATCTCAAAATTATATTCTGGTTGGTTTTTTATAACATTATACACATTACACATTATAATTTTCTTTCTTTCATTCATTTTAATTGTAGTTGTAGATTGTAGTTCTGCCCTATTTCACAATGCAGAGTCGTTTTGGGGATGACAGTACAGTAGTTATCCAGTTGAGAGTTATCTTAGAGAATCACCTAGCAATATTGTATAATGTGACTTTAATAAAACAGTTCCTATATTTATTTATTTGTTTGCTTGGTCATTTCAGAGCAGAACATCTGAAGATCTGTTTAGTGATAATAAATTCATCTTGGATAAAACTGATAATAATCTGCGACTGTACTTGTGCATTTGTCATGTCAATGTTATTTTTTCTGCTCACAAATCATTCCAAGGTGTATGAACTTTTTTTGCACGGCACATCTGTAAGGCTTAAAAAGCACACGCGGAGTCTGAAGAAACTTCACCGTGACTTCAGAGGTTATCCATCAGTAATTTGAGGTAAGAGAAGAAGTGTGTCAGCATTACCAGTGACATTCCTTAAATCTTTCCCGGGTAGCAGAGGATACCCTGACTTCCTTTGGACGGACTTTGGTCTGTGAAAACAAACTTTAGATGTATAATTTTGGGGGTTAAATGTTAAACCCTCCCCCAATATGCCTGATTTGGTTGAGTCCAGAGTTCCAGCAGATCCAAGATGGCGGACTGAACAGGGACGTGCTTAAGTTCACTTTTAACAGTAAACCCTGAAGCTTGTTATCGTCTCTTTCTCTTGTCGGATTGCTGTCTGTTGGGAACGGATGCTGGTAAGTCCGAAATCACTGACAGATTCTATATTTTGTGACGTTGTCTCCCAAGTTGAAGCCCGTTTTCTCGGTGGAGTCCAGTGAGTAGCTGTCGTAGCCTCAGCAGCTAGCTGTAACGTTATTCCAGGTCCCAGTTGTCCCAGTGGTTACGGGACTGGGGTTTGTACTGGGGATGTTTCTTACCGGCTGGAAAACACGGATATGCCAGCACCAGAGAGGGAATGGGACATGAAGAAGAGAAGGTTCAGGTGCATAGGTGCAGGCTAGAGTATCACCCTGAGCCACTGAAAGCTGGCGTTGGCTATGCTAACATTAGCGACCTTCTTCTAGTGAGACTGTTGCATTACAGAGCTAGGTGTTAGCATGCTAGCTGGAATCTACGACGAGCTGCTGGCTGTAGAAATAAAAGTTTTTTTTGCTTGTTTCTTTTATGCTGTTTTTCAGATCTTCTTTTTAGTATACTGACACTTTGATATGACGACACCAAGATGCGCGTGCTATGATTATGCGTAATTGTGTTTCATTTATTGTGGATCAGCATATTTTCATCAGTGAAATGGTAAATATGAGGTAGTGTTTTGGTACCTGACGTTACTGAGATCGGGAGCTGTGTCATTGAGCTGCCGGGCTCCAGGGTGGATATTTTGGCCCCTACTGTCCGAGCTACTATACTGGTAGCAATAGTAGTGCTGATTGTTGTTGCCAACTTATGGTTTGAGACTTGTAGCTCAAATCTCATCGAGCTTGATGCGGTTTATAACTCCGTGTTGCTGCTAAGTGTAGAATCTAAGCAGTGAATGAAGCCAACTATTGTGTGATTATAGTGAATTATTTTGAAATAACTGAAAAGTGACTTGTTGAATGAGGCCTGGAAAAAGGTGTTAACTGAATCTGACTAGACTTCATTAGCATGGTCTAATTCTCCACTTCCATGCCAGATGATGATTGAAATGTTCGACTGAGTTAAGTTGCAGTTTGTTGTCCTGTAGTGAATATCAGCAATAATATGATGTCATAGGTTTCGGTATGGAGCCTCAATACTTTTGAGTACTGTCTGAATTTAGACCTCTCCTATGGGTATTTAAAATGTCAAAATTTAAAAGCTGACACTGTATGCTTGGTCATATTCTTTATGTCTACCTAACCTTTGATCAAGTATCAATCCATCCATCCATTATCTTTAACCACTTATCCTTAGAGGGTTGCGGGGGGCTGGAGCTGATCCCAGCTGACATTGGGCGAGAGGCGGGGTACACCCTGGACTGGTCGGCAGTCAATCACAGGGCTGACACATAGAGACAGACGAACATTCACACTCACACCTACAGGCAATTTAGAATCATCATTTAACCTAACCTGCATGTCTTTGGATGGTGGGAGGAAGCCGGAGTACCCGGAGAGAACCGGTATACATGCAAAGTCTACACAGAAAGGCTGGTGAGTTCGAACCCAAAACCCCGGCCTCTGATCAAGTATTACGTGATTAAAATGATAATTTAGTTAATTTTGCCCTGTATTCTTGTAAACTTGGCCTTGAGTTTAGGATTATGTTTATTTTATTTAGGAGGGACAATGCATTAATTAACATGAGCATTTAGGTCCATCATATGGACGGCTGTGGCTCAGGAGGTAGTCCACTAATCCCAGGAATGGTGCTTTGATCCCCGGCTCCAACTGCCCACATGTCAAAGTGTCCTTGGGCAAGACACTGAACACTAAATTGCTCCCAATGGAGGCCAGCACCTTGCATGGCAGCTCCATCGCTGTCTGAATGTGTGTGTGAATGGGTGAATGAGACCAATCTGTAAAGCGCTTTGGGAACTGTTAAGGTGCTAAAAAGTGCTATATAAGTATTTACCGTCATGTAAATGTGCCAGATTTAGCCATACTAATGCTAATTTTCATCTGCAGTCCCTGGCAGGTTGATGGCATATATCAACATTACAAGAAAACAGACACAGGCAAATAGTAAGACAATGACATAACCACTACTGACACTATGACAGCATGTTTCATTGTCCAGTAACCGCTGTTTGGAGAAAGAGTTGAGAGATGTGCTGTTCCTTAGTTCTGTGGGTATAGTATTCAATAGGAAAAGGCTGACTGTACTTTATGTGGTATTTTGCAAGTACAGAAGGAAAGAAGTAAAGGTAACTTTATTTGGTTATGATGTAATTCAGTGTTATTATTTTGTAGTAGTGGATGGAACTACATGGCAGACTAACGGACTGTGACAGTCTGATAAACGGGTTCATTGTGGGTTGAATACACGTTCAGTAGATCCATGTCATATCTCATATCTGTATTTAGCTGTATAAATAATACACTTGGGAAGCAGTGTACATTATGTTGACTCTGTATCCACCCACTGTATTTGTTGTCCTGCATTTGGGATGTGCATGTTTCAGCTTTCCCCTTTCACCCTGTTTCACCCTGCAAATGTCAGCATGCACCAAAAGCGTCTAAATGTTGCTAGTTTCTCATGACCTCTTGAACTTTAATATAACTTTATTGTAAACCACTGTGCAGTGTTTTGGTATCTGATAAGCCTTCAAACACATCGACTTGTTACTCAAACTGCACTTTCAGTTCGCATTTCATCGTCTCATTGGCACCTGAAACATGCACTCACCAAATTAGCTGTTTGTGGGGTTTTTTAAAGGCAGTGATGTTTTTGGTCTAAATTCCTGGTAAAACCTGGTATAGGCCTTCTTACATCCCTTTATGTTCCAGATATGAGGGGCTGTGGTTTTTACTCAACAAAATGATCTAGAGAATTCCATAAACCTGCATCTTGGAACAAGTCTATAGACCCCTTTTCTGTTGGTAACATTATGACGTTTTTTGTGGGAGGGAGCTTAGGTGGAGGCAGAATAATTCCCTGAACACATTAGCTAATACGCTTTCATTTTGAAACGGTGTTTTCAAACGAAAGCGATCTCTGTACACACAACGTTTCAAATATAATCTGCATCCATACTACATGCCTAGAAACACATATCACATGCCCATTCACGTGCACTGGGCATGCACGTGCTGGTGTAAACAGGAAGCAGATTAACTACTCTGCGGTTGGTTGCTAAGTTAGTTGCAGGAAATACTATGAACGAAAAACAGCAATGGAAAAAAAGGAAGGAGTTGTTACTAAAAGTAGGTGTTCGTTATTAATGTTGAATTAACTGCTGGTAGTCAAGACTGATGTTTGTTTTCTTCTGGGAAAGGGTCGCGTGATAGGGGCGTGACGAATCAGGGAAGGACACGTCGTGGCCAGACCCAGTCAGGAAGCAAACGCGGGTGTCTGCGTCATCGTTTTAGAACGTCTCCGTTTTCGCCCATCCTCACTAAAATACAATCCGGAGTTTTCAAAAGCGTTTTTAAAAGGTCTCCGTTTTAGGGGTTAAAAAACTCTGGAGTAGTGTGGACGCTAGGCGTAAACATAAAAAAAGTTATGCGTTTTAAAACAAAAATTTAGTATTGTGGATGTAGCTAACGCTAGCTAGCAAGTTTTGTTGGCTTGTTTTTTAACAATGGCTGAAGAAAATACGAGTGTCTCTGAATATGTACAGTCACTCACTCTCCAGGACTGCAAGTGTTACTTGAAAAAGTTAACATTAACCATTACTCCTTGACTCTGGCACCCCACAACACAGCAAGATGACATTTTCAGTAGATTATGTATCCTAATACTCTGAAGTGATTCGTTTTTTCCTTTAGTTTTTCATTTGTTTTGCCCCAAGCTAACGCCCTGAGGTAATCATGACGTCGGCACATAAAGGACCTATTTCCCTCCACTTTTTTTCTCTGTGGAACCTGAATGTGCTCGGTGAATTCCATGCCAGTGTGCCCCTTTAGATTTAAAGATACCTTGTCATGAACCAATGTGTTGGTCAAGGGGGAAATTTAACCTGATCACATCACTAGGAGAGGTCAACAGGTTCACCTATATCATTGGGAATCATCCACTATCGTGTCTCTACTACTAAATGTTATGACAATCTGGCCAGTAGTTGCTGAGATATGTTGCTCTTCACCAAAGTCTGTCTGCTCTTGACCGACAGACTGTCAACAATGCCATCCAGAGTCCCAACCCGAGCAGGGAAAACCAAACACATTTAAATCAGCCAGTGTTGTTGCGGGAAGAATCAGCCATCAGAGAGAAGGCCTGTGATTCCATGTTTAGGAAACATTATCCTGGATCATTAGGCCTAACTAACATAACAATGACCCTCACACTCATTTAGCTCATCACCAGTCTTTCTGTTTAATGTGAAAGCAGTCAAACGCTTTGACTGTGTGAATTTCTTGAGTAATGTATTATGAATCACCCTTTTTCATCCTAATAATTGGTTTCCTGGTAGATTTTAAATGAGTGAGGCTCTGAAGTGGCACATTGCGAATGAGGTGGCTATAAAAAGCTGATTTCCCTTTGTGACATATCCCCTCTGTGACGACTGACTTGTTCTTTTCTGTTACTTAGTGGAGACCCAATTAGTGCTGAGCTGTAGGCCCAGGTCCACTTCTGTCCTAAAAGCATATCACTGATGTCAGAGATAACACTTGATAATTAAGAGGAAGGCCCTTGGATGGTTTTCACAGGAAGATGGTGTTTGTGTATGAGGTGAGGCTATTAAAACCCTCCCTTGTGGTAAGTGGAGCTATTTGATTTCTCTGATAGCACATTTTATGGATTTTAAACAGCATTGACTGAAACATGCCAGCTACACAAACATGGACATAGTTTGACTACGAAGAGAGAACAATTAAAGTAAAATACAAATGTAGTCTAAGCCATCCATTGATTATTTACGTTATTTTTAATAAATCTTGTCTTGCATGATTATGAAAACAGAAAACAGAAGGTGGGTCTGTAAACATTCATGGTTTGTGTTCCGTGTGAAACCAAAATTCAACTCAAATTGAGGTAGTTTACAAAAGCCATTTCATAACCAAATACAGACTCCACATCTGTTGTACCTCTTTGCTAAAGACAATATCCCCCGCTGTTGGGGTTAGTGGAATACTTCACAATATATTAGTTTTTCATTTTATGTAAAGATTTTAAAAATGTAATTAACTGCATTTAATAAAAAATGTGCTTAAATAGTTGTATTGATTGACACCCCTGCTATTAAGATATTCTTCCCACTGTGAACTATCATTAAGCTTTTAATCAGCTCCTCCTCCCATGCCCTTGTTACTGTAGTATCTATGTCTATCAAGTGAAATGTGACAAAAAATGAAAATGGCAACATGTTGTACTTGCTGGCACTAGTCTTTGCACTGGCATAAAAATAAAGCCCTTTGTGTCATAGGTCACTATCTGCTGTATAGGCCTATTTGCTGTATGTCTACAGTATAAGCGCTCTCGAGATGGAAAAGTGTGACAGGGACAGGGCACGCATGACAATATCATGTAACAAAATACAATAGGCCTGCAATACATCTACCTTTTGTAAAGCTCATAATGTCCAGTTTTTTTTAGATCAGGTGTTGAATCAATTCTAATTTTATTCTGTGTGTTCCCTAATGTTTGTCCCTCCCCGTCCTATGTTATAGTAGCAGTAGTAACTCAGTACATTACAGTCGTCTGACAACAGAAAGAGGAAGATCTGTCAATGGTAACGCCTGTCTCATGTGAGTGGCTGGAGTGAAACACTAAATAATAACTGCCTTCCCAGGTGTGGTGTGTGTTGTCTGGGAACAAGAGAAACCCAGGCCTCCTCCCTGTCATCAGTGGAGCTTCGACTAGGAAAATGTCTACACATGATTCAACGATAATAAATGATAGATGCACTTTTTGACATTAGTTTTGAATGAGGCACTATGTGCAGACTTGAGCTCTTATGACCTTGAACCTACAGATTTGCATGGACCGAAATGATGCAAACTATTCTCTTAAGTTCATTGACTAAATTTTAAAGCCACATCCATCACCGCAGAGTTTCTGAATAGGTGTTCACAATTGGAGCAATAGTATCCCATTTTTGACACACTGCAGCTGAGTACACAAATAAAGATGCTGCATGGATTACAGAGGCAATGTGTTTAATGATCTGGTTAGATCTTATCTACACTGTATGTTCATACTAATTTTGTTTAGGCTTGTGGTTCTACCATAGATATTCTCATAGATATAAGTTTGATCTTGTCCCAATTATATGCGACATAATCAGAAATATCATGGATTCAATTTTGAAACTGAATATTGATTAATTACTAAAATCATTAGGGGCTCAAAATGTAATTGCATAATATTGAGTAATGTCAGTTCATCTGATTCTTTTTATGTAGAAACAAGATATGTTTGTAATTATGCTAGATGTTTGTTGAAACATTTTTAGAAAATCACAATTGCTATATTGATGAGGAAAATTCAAATAGATATTTTCCCCAAATTATTCAGCTGTACTGTACGTCATGATACATTTCCAAAACAGGTTTGACACACATAACACAGGCATCTGGTCACTACTTAACTGGGTTAATACCTCTCAAGTTCGATCTTAGGATTCTGATGAACTTAAGATCATAATTTAACTCTCAGTGGCTTTCTACATGCCAGCCTTCATTTCTTTCAATGTGTTGTCACTATGTTTATCAACCTTTGAATAAATGCTACTTTGCTACTGACATGGAGGAGAAACCATGGCATAGGAACAGCTGAAACCTGTAGCTTTGCAGCTATGAGAATTCATTTAAAACACTCACCAGGACACTACTTCAGAACACTGAGCTTATCTGAATTAATGCACACCTTTCAGCCAGTCAGAGTGCAGATTCCTCTGTTGGTATAGTCCAGTCAGTATGTGATAACATTATTTTAGGTGTAGCTGTGGTAGGACCACAACCTAATGGTAGCTTAATATAACTGTTACTGACAATGGTGGTCCATCAGAGGAATATTGGGAAGGTTAAGGTGTTCTAAATGAGCTGAGTGAATCTGAACACTGGTTTTTCAGCAGTAACATGTAGGCTGTTAGCATGTGTGTTTCTGCAGAAACAGTGGTTTTGGGGCATTATCGGGGGTTTCTGTGGGAAGTGTGTACCTAGAGGGTGAAGTGCGAAGATGTGTTAGAACATGTTAAGACACGACAGGCAGGCTGTAATGAATAGTTTGTGCAGGAAGCTTTGCTCAGCCCTGCTCCCTCAGGAGGAGGACTGTCCTGGGTGTTGCGTGCCGCTCACAGGCACTTGCTTTGGGGAGGTGTTAATACCTCATTTTAGAGGGATTCTCTCAGTATCAGTGTTTCTTTAATTTCATGAAACTGGTGCTTGGGGTTGTGAGGTAGCTTTTAAAGTCTAGGTTATGTTTGGAGCTAAAACTGTTTTAATTTAAAAATGATGAAGTGAGTACTTATGAAACATTTGGCTGTTTTAGATTGATAGATTTTAGGATATAGGTTATAGGATGTTTTTTTTTTTGTTTTCTCATGTAGCAATTTCTTTCTGTTTTAGTATATTTTTCAACTTCAGTGATAACTGCAATCTTTGCCTGTCAATTTACAGAGGATATCAGGAATGTGCTCAGTTAACCGCAGAGATTCACCATTTCAGCTGCAGCAGCAGGATACACCTAGATATGCAATTTCTGCTCATTTCTTATGTGGTTGTAGTTTTAGTTTTTATGTGGCACGTTATTTTAATTATTAATCTATAAAATAACTTTTTAAAAATGGTTTTTCAATTCAATTCAGTTTTATTTATATAGCGCCATATCATAACAACGTTATCTCAGGGCACTTTGTCATAAAGAGCAGGTCTAGACCGACTCCTTATGTGTTTTGTAAATTGTTATTCTGATTACAAAGATCCTTTCGTATAACCATCATCAAGGCTTAGGGTGTGCCATATTATTTTAACGCCATATGTCCCACCCGTATTCCCCAGTTCTACCATTTAGCTGTAGTAAGCTGGGATTGAGCTGTAGACTTATTGTTGGTGACATAGTTTCAGTCTCAGTGTAATTGAATCCATCACCACCTGAGTGAGGTGTTCTGAGATCAGTTCCAGTTGAACTGTTGTATGGCCCAAGTGCTGTCACAATCTGTACTACCACAAGAAGGAAATTGTGAATTGTCATGATAATCAGTGGCATTTAGGCATTCTTACCAACACATGGGAGATACCTCATTGACGCAGGAGCACAGAATAACCCCAGCTTGGTGCCACACAATATTTTTTCCCCCAGGAAGGTAGTGGAAGAGGCACATTCATTTTTATCCTGTTCGGCCCATACGGGTGGCCACGCTACTTTCAGATGTGCTAAAGTGGTACACTGGTCCCTTCCTCCTGCAGCAGTTGTCCTGTATTCTGTCAGACCTGACAAATTCACTGCATCATATTACTAATGTGAATTATGCTTTGAATGCCCACTGCTAATCAATGTGTTCTTTTGATATCTTGTCTTTTGCAAATATTTGGAATTTTTGCATGACAAATGACTTTAGAAAATAATTAATGATCAAAGTTGTTGGATATCTACTTATGATTATTAGACTAATCCTTTCAGCTGAAGATGTTTTGTCCATCCCATTTATATCAACCTCTCAGTATAACAAAATGCAGTTCAACAGCACCACAAACCACAGCCTTCAAAATAACTGCAAATTTGAATCAACAGCTCTCTAAAAACCGTTTCAACGCAAACTGAACATTCTAACCTTCATGAAGGTAGGATTTATTGCAGGACTGTTGGATTAGAGTGCATTAGATTTAGCTAATAAACTGGACACTGAGTGTATTACCAAGGCGGCCATGTTACAGACACATCCCTGTCAACTTTTCATCTCAACATGCCTAGCTCAGTCCCATTTGATACTAGAATGTTTTATAATGTCACACTGCATTTTTAGCTGGAGTTCTGGAAGCAGCTATGAAGTAGCAGTGAAGGATGCACTGATCAGTTTCTGAGTTTGTTTTCTGTTTAACTTCAAATACAAATGCTGCATTCTGCAGTCTGTGTACTAACAAGAGAACTGCATGTAGATTACAGATCAGGTGTATATAGTAATATTCTAATATTGCACAGTGTTTAACAGATTGTTCTTTGGCTGCCTGCCTATGTGTAAATAAATCATCGGCACAGCCACAAAGCATACCCCACAGTGTGTGTGTGTGTGTGTGTGTGTGTGTATGTGTGTCTGGTGGTCGTGTGGTTAATTCCTCCCAGCAAAGTGCGTTTGCGTGGTGGGGTGTATTCCTCTCAGCACAGCAGGCCAATACCAATCCTTCCTGCCTTGTGTCCCTGATTGAAGACATGACAGAAATGCTGACTAACTTTTCTCTGATTGTTGAAACATCTGGGAGGCTTTTCTGAGGTGAAAGTAGAAGCTTGGAAACTGTTATTTGTCCCTTTTTTATTTAGTGTGTTACAGACCACTGTAACAATCAAAAATGACAATATAGATTTGCTGAAGGCTGCTGTTCAGGTTTTAACAGGGAAAAATAAATTAGTATTAAGTTAGAATCACTTTTAACTTTATACACAGTATTTTAGGGTCAGCTGTATTTGGAACCCAAAGCTAATGGCAGAAAGGTAGTGATGGCAAAGATTTCAATGGTTAAAGGAACAGTTTGGGAAATACGCTTATTTGCTTTCTGTCAGAGAGTGAAATGAGTAGGGCTGCCACCCGACCAAAGATTTTCTTGGTCTACTAGTAGTCGTAGTCGATGCTAAGGGCCAAAGCTGTAATGATTCTGAATGTGTCAGAACAACTAGCAAGGAGACTGAACATTTCGTTAACACAGCATAACATGGTCCCTTCCTTGTCTCCGTCAACTGTACCCTGGCTAGCACCAAAGATAGGCTAGCATGATAAATGAAACCTTCACTGATACTCAGCCTACGGCTAGGTCTAACAGATGATATACATTTACAATCTTCAACAAATGAACATTACCTTAAAAACAGAAAACACTTCCGTTTTGTATTTTTTACTTAGCAAGTGAAAAATCTGTTTTTCTACTGTAACTCAAAACTGATCGGATTGGGCTGATTTAGGGCTGCGGACTCGATGACGAGGTGTACTTCATGTGGTCCTCACATAGCAGCTGTTTCTCAATTCAGGGGCCACATCTTTCAAAGGCTGCATTTGAAGCGTGTTCTTATAATACATCCATGATTTGAAGTGCGACAAGGCTGTCCCATGTTCCAGACTCCGTGTTACAAGAGAAAAGTCCATGTTGGAACCGCCCCCTGACCTCTGGGAAACTTGCTGGACTAAGACTCTTTTCATCGGCAAATGTTTTGGTCAACAATTAGGGGGCAGCCCGAGAAATAAGAGGATGTCATGTCTGTGTATTAAGTAGAGAGCGGTGTTTTAGGGGGAGTTAGGAGCTGTAACTATGTCTTGGCATGCAGCTCAGGGAAGCAGTGACTTCTTGGAGTTTTGTCATCACAATGAGGTTCCAAGGCAACCAGCTGAGATGCTGCAAAGAAGTAAGTGGTGTTTGTCAAGAAGTAGGTCCAGCACAAAACACTCTCTTAAAGCACAAATTGTCATACTTACCTTTCTGTTTGCATGCAGATTAAACAAATGTGATGCAACAGGTTAATTGGTGAACTTTAGAGGCAAGAGAGACAGGCTAACTGTTTATTCCTGCTTCCAGGTTTTATGCAAAGCTAAGTATTTCTTTTAAGACTTGCAATTGTTTCTTCAACTGCTGGGCAACTCAGCATGACTTGTATGTAAAGCTGAAACAAAATGTTGAAAAATTCATTACTCGATTGACAGAAACTTAATCATCAACTCTTTTGATTATCAATTGTAACTTCTTACAAGGTAAGGTTCCCTGGTTCCACCCTCGCAATTGTGAGGATTTGCTGTTTTAGCCTGTCGTATGTGATATAAAACTGAATATCTTTGGAATTTTGAGTGTTGGTCAGAGAAAACAAGCACTTTGTTCACCTAGGACTTCAGGAAGTGTTGATGGGTATCATTGACTTTTTTTTATGAACAATTTATAGAGCAAACAAATAAATGAATAATCAAGAAACTAAGCACCAGATTAAGCAATAATGAAAAACTAGTTAGTTGCAGCCCTATACTTGTATGTGTTGTAGCTTCTAGAGATTAAACAATTAGGGATGTCCGGATAAATATTTTTGCCACCCAATCCAGTCCTTTAATATTCGGTATCTGTTGAGTCCGATCCAATACTTATATTTATATAGCAGCAGAAAATATATGATATTGATTAAAGTTGACATATATTATACTCATTTTTTGTTTCATATTTTATTTGGAGGGGTCTACTAGAAAATTTTTACATGCTTTAATGTAGAGAATATTGTATAATTTATATTGTAATACTGTAATAAAGTTTGACTGTGAAATTGGGGTGGGCTATCTGGACAAAAAATAATATCACAATCCATTTAATCGCAATCATGATCCGCAATCTTTTTTCTCAATTTTGAAATTCCCTGTAGACTATAGCCAGACCTGAAATAGCCTATGAATTTCTCCCTTTGCACCATTGGAACACAATATTGCATTAAAGATAGTGCAGGTTTTAAAATGGTGATTAAAACCGGACTTTAATTTTAAGTTGTAAACAGAAGTCAAAAGATAAGATATATCACAAATTAACACTTTACAAGTTACGACTGGACCATAAGTCAGTTGATGTTGCAAAACAATCTGCGTGCTGAATTTGAGCAGCAATGCTGTTGACATTCGGCATACATACAGGGGGTTGACGGTATTGGAAAAATATAGCAGCTTGACAGTGTTGTGGAAATTCTGTATTTCCCTCTTGGAGAAGTGAACAAATAAAATGATTCAACAAACAGTTGTCTTTTGAAGATTTAATTAAGCAGAATAATAAAAACTACAAATAAAGAACAAAAGTCAAATAAGTAAAGATTAAGATGATCACAAAAGGAGTGAACAGATATATGGAGGATCACAGGAGTTAATCTATTTCAGCTGAAAGGACAGACACCAGCACACCACTAGTATACAAAAGTGTCTGACCCCGAAGTAGAGAAACAGTCACATATTTATAGTAGCAACATAACAAGCAGGCAAGGGAG
>LKNJ01002585.1:0-82012 GCA_002120245.1 Maccullochella peelii
TATATATATATATATATAGTTTAACAAGACTGAGGCTATATTTAGGCACATTGTCAGTATGCTGACATGCTGAATTTAGCAGGTATACCATGTTCACCATCATAGTTTAGCATGTTAGCATGCTAACAATTGCTAGTTAGCACTGTACACAAAGTACAATTGAGGCTAATTGAAATGTCATTAGTTTTGCAGGTGTTTGGTAATGAACCAAAGTATTGGACAAACTAAGATTTTGTTCTCATGATGGTGCTCCATGAGAAGAGGATCACCAAATTTATAGCAATTCATCCTAATGGGGACATAGGTGTCTGTACCAAATTCCTTGACAATCCATCCAATAGCTATTGAATTATTTCACAAAAAAACCCTAAAATGTCAACCTCAGGGTGGCACTAGATTAAAAAGTCAGTGGATCACCAAAGTTATTAGGATTCGTTGTGTAGAGACCATGAATGTCCATACAAAACGAATGGCAATCCATCTAACAGCCGTTGATGCGAATGATCGACACTGACACAGGGCCATGCTGCTAGCATGGCTACAAACAGAAAGCCCCTAATAGACTGAACACACCATAGTAAGTGCTGTGTTCAACCAATCACACCATCACTTCTGTCAATCAGCTGTCAATATTCTGTTGAAATTATTATATCTGTTCCAAACAAATCCCTAATGAGCTGTGTCAGATCACAAGAAAGAAAGAAAGAAAGATAAAAAGACAACTTGCAGGCTGGCTTTGCAAGACAACCAGAACAAGAACTAGAATAATTCTGATAATGTTCAGTACATAAGTGAGATAATCTTAAGGGCAAAGTTTAAAGTATTTCCGGAATTCAATCACTTAAATAGGAAGTATAGTGCACTAGGGACCAAATATGGATTGATTTTCAAACAGCCTCCATGTAATTTTCCATGTCCCCATTTAATTTCACATGGAAGAAAGGCTGTCAATAAGTGATGAAAAACTACATTTGCATTTGCATTTTGAAGGGAACTTTTCATGATGCGTACATGTCATGGTGTTTTTCCATATGACACCGGTACAGTAACAGTTGTTGGTCACCTTGATAACATATTGGAGCTTTCTTCAAATTTCAGTAAGCACCTGTCACCTCTTCACCTGGCCACTTCAGTGTACAAATTTCTTCTTTTAACATTCCTATTAAAAACTAACCAAGAAAAATCTCCAAAGCGTGGTGTGCTGTCTGTGAAAATTGCAGCCTCTAGAAGTCGCTAGCCAGGATTGTTTGTGTTGTTTATTTTGTAAGCAGTTGGACAGAATGGCACATCATTTGTCCAATCAACCAAGATGATGACTGTAAAAAAAGAATGACTGGCAGACAGTTGAAATGGTTTTTACATAAGAAGTTTAGAAACTTGATCTTCTTCACAGTTTCGTAACTTGGTACTGAGGGAGGAGTAAATCATGGGTAGCAGACAACATGTTTACGGTTGGACTTAAATTTCCTTTCCCAATCTCTTCTCCAACTTCTTCCACATAGCATTCAAGTGTTTTCAAGTACTATCCCCCACCACAACCACCATCACCACACACACTAAACTGCTCTGTTAAGAGTCACGAATGACATCCTTGTGCAGGCTGATAGGGGGGAACACACTGATAGGGGGGAACACTCCATCTTGGTATTACTCAATGTAAGCGCTGCCTTTGACACCATTGATCATACCATCCTCATTAATCGCCTAAACAGCTGTGTTGGTATCGCAGGGAAAGCCCTGGAATGGTTTATGTCATATTTGTCAAACAGATGTTTTTTGGTCTCTATCGGTAACTGTCCACATCCGCTCCACTGTCATATGCCTCAGGGGTCAATTCTTGGTCCCATTCTTTTCTCTTTGTATATGCTTCCCTTGGGCCAGATTATGAGCCGCTTTGGTTGTATTAATTCTTCAGGGTGTGTTCTGGGTGGTGGTGGGTTTTTATATGTGTATGTGTTTGTATATATGTATATATATATATGTATAAACATGTATATATGTGTATGTATGTATGTATGTCTGTGCATGTATGTGTGTGTATGCATCCTTTGTTTGTGTTTTTATTATTATTATTATTATTATTATTATTATGTGTGTATATATTTGTATTGATGTTGATGTATAGCACTTTGTAACCAGTGTTAAAAAAGGTGCTATATAAATAAAGTTTTACTTACTTACTTACTTACTTACTTACTTATATAGCTCTCCCCAACTCTCTCCATGTCTCACTTGATTCCTCCCTCTCAGCCTCCCATCTCTCCTCCTCTCAATTATTTTGTACACTTCTTCCTCCTCTCTCTCTCTTTCTCTGTCTGAGCTGTTACTGTGGGCCCCAGTGAGATTCAGGTCAGAGACGGATAGGCGATGAGAATTTGATTCCAGCCCCCCCGCTGTCCAGACATGTAGTGGGTGACAGATTTAAAGGGAGGACAGTGGTGGGGGGAGGAGGAAGGATGGCAACAATGAAAGAAAAAAAAAACTCATCACTTCACTGCCAGCCCCCACCTCTTATCCTCACTGCCATGTCATTTTGGATCTGGTTCAGACACAAACATGTGCGATGGAAATGACGACCAGTTGAGGAGTCATAAATAGATATTGTACATTAATGGAAATAAAGTGAGTTGAGGAATCATCAATACATAAATAAATAGTACAAATTAATAGTATACATTAAAAAGATATGGGAATGCATATGTGCTGATACAGTGTGTGCTATCTCAAGAAACACACACTCAAATACAGACACACACACACACACACACACACACACACACACAGGTGCTCAAGAGACAATTTCTCAGCTCCATCTTATTGTTTTCATCTAACTGTCACCTTGCTGCTTCAACCAGTAACCGATAGGTGCTAAAGGTAGCACATATACCTCACAACTAACAGACAAGTTCGGCTTGTGACCTAACCCCTCGCATCAAAGCAAACAAACTCTCTCAAATCCTGGCTTGTCTGGCTCATCTAGGCCCCTTTAGCCCACCTTAAAATAAGCCTCACCTTCAGCAAAACACATTTATTACGATCACTCACAGCTGGTATCCCTCGTCTAACCAGCCTGAGGAGCTGAGGTTAAGCACGTGCCATCATCACCACCCGTCCTGGCGTCCTGACCCCACAGGGCAGGTGCCAGCAGTTCATCCCATTTCGCAGGTCAGCCCCCCCACACACACACACACACACCTTTGACTAATCCAGCTCAAACGCTGACGACAGCATGGTTTAAGGAAAAGGGGTGCAGATGAGGAGAATAAGGCAAGTGGTGGATGGATGGTGTGGGGTGTAAAGGTTGGCGAGAGAGAAAGAGGGAGAGAGAACCATGATGGTGATTGTGGATAAGACTCAATTTGGAAAACCGTGTAGTGGGAAATAACTGTTTTTTGCCCCATCATGTCATACAGCAAGGGCACCTACATGTCAGCCCACTGGCTATAGACTGGAAGGGAGGAGTGTGTGTTTATGTGTATGGCCAACTCCTTACTTTTTTTTTCCATGTGGGATTTACTTGGTCTGTAGTTAATAGGTGATAAAGTTCAAGGGGGAGGGAAGGGTGGTGGGATTAAAGATGGAGTGTCGTTAGAGTGGGGCAGGGGTGTGGGGGAGAGAGTGTTTATCCACCCACTAACAGACAGACAGACACATAGACAGACAGGCAGACAGACAGGCAGACAGACATGCAGACAGGCAGGAGCAAAGGGGTGTTGATGCTGGGCCCTCTGCTGGCCAGAGTTTAGCCATGGTAGGTTGAGATAAGGAAATAAAGAAGTTCAAGCTTTTTTGCTTGTTTGTTTGGATGTCTCAGTTTCTCACAGTCAGCTATATTGGTCTTTTGGTGTTATTTCCTTTATAAAACAGTAATTGGAATTGAACTACTTAGTGTCTACAACCATCCATTGGTTTAGGAATGGGCTGCTGGCATCACTAATTTTATTTCTCATTTTAAGAAAACTTGGAAGATGTCATATTGGATAAACTGCCAGAATTAATTCCAAGTGGCATGAAATATCCCAGAGATATATATATAAATAGGTCATTTCTTGTAATTCCAGAAATCTTTCACTTTCACTACTTTCATTAGAATTTGTATCCAATCAGATGACAAACATATCCACAGATGATGCTTCCCTTTGCTGTTTGGCCTCTTTCAAATGATAATAGAATAATAAAATACTTTATAAGCACAGTTAGGGATATACTGTAGCAAATCAATGTACTAGGTATTATCTAGATTAGGTATTGTCTGGTATGTTGATTCAGAATTTTCAGAATTTTGTGATACAGCTTAGACTGCTGGTGTTTAGCTGCTTAAGGGCTGCACTGAAGTGAAGCATTTTTCTGAAAGTGTTTGACAGTTCTGGGGAAAATGACCATGAATGCTGGACCTACTGGACCTGTTTGGTAATTAAAATCCACGTTACTAATAATAATTTCACAGCTCGGCCCAAAAATGTTTATATTTTGACTATCAAGGCATTTCTTTCGAAACCTGAAAATTCCTTTTGCCAATATTGCACATCTCCATTTGACTAAAAAATAATCAATAATGCAAGTAAAGTGTCATACTGATAAGCTCGAGAGCTCAAGAGTTCTTTTGGCCTGTGGGATGAAGCTGTGCCTGAACCTGGTGGTGCGGAACCGGATGCTGCAGTACTGTCTGCCGGATGGCAGCAGGCAAAAATTGCCATACCAGACAGTGATGCAGCCAGTCAGGGTAGTAGCCTGCGGAGGAAGAAGAGCCATTGTCGCACTGTCTTTGTGATGGTGTCCGTGTGGTGAGTCCAGGTCAGGTCCTTGCTGATGTGAACCCTGAGGAATGATGGAGATGGGGGCATGTCCTTCTCCTTGTCACTTTCTGTAGTCCACAATCAGCTCCTTTGTTTTGCTGACGTTCAGATGGAGGTTGTTGTTCTGGCACCAAGATGTCAGGCCTCTGACCTTGTTTCTGAAGGCCGTCTCATCATCGCTGGTGATCAGGTCGTGTAGTCACCAAACTTGATGATGGTGTTGGAGATATGGGTGGCTTCACATTCATGCATGAACTAGGAGTACAGGAGAGGGCCTGAGGGACACCGGTGTTGAGAGTCAAGGTGGAAGGTGTGGTTGTGCCTAGATGCACTGCCTGGGGTCAGGAAGTTCAGGAATCTATAGTCAGTGATCTGCATTATTACATATGTGTTGCTCTGGTCCATGTGGGAGAGGTGCAGTGTGTAGGTCTAGAGTGATGGCGTCATCCATTGACCTGTTTGGCCTGTTTGCAAATTGCAGTGGGTCCAGTGAGTCAGGAAGAGAGGAGGTGCAGAAGGTTTTGATTAACCGCTCAAAGCACTTCATGATGGTAGGTGATTTTTACTGGCCTGTAGTCATTTAGGCAGTTGGCTTTAATATTTTTGGGGACAGAAACAATATTGGTCTTTTTGAAACATGTAGGGACTACAGACTGGAGCAGTGAGAGGAAGAAAAAAAAGTCTGTGAAGACATCTACCAGTTGATTTGTACACACCTTGAGAGCTTGGCCCGGGATGCCATCAGGTCCAGGTGTCTTGCGTGTATTAGTCCTTTTGAAGGATCTACACAAATCTTTTACGAGTGTGCTTCCGGCCATGAGGTCTCAGTCCTGTCGATAACTCCATACAGCTCGTCCAGGGCTTGGTTGGTTTTGACATGTGGTGGAATGTACACCGCTATGAGAATGGCCGACGTAAACTTGCCCGTAGAAATGATCTTCACATCTGAGCACCACTGGTTGTTGATCATGAAGCAGAAACCTCCCCCCTTGCTCTTCCCCAATTCTGTTGTCTGCTCCTGGCCGTAAATGGAGAGCCCTCTGGAACAATGGCCATTCTGGGATTGAATTGAGTGATTCTGCTCATCCAGCTTATTATCCAGTGACTGGACATTTGCTAGAAGAATGCCCTGCACAATGCTCTGTTTGCATGTTTCCTAAGCCTGACCAGGACCCCAGCCCGTGACCCTCTTTTCCTTCTTTGCCTCCATTGCAGCAACCAGTAATCCAAGTCATGGATATTCCTTGTTCATTGATCGTGGTGAAAAAGTGATCTGATGTGCAAAAGTTGTTCCTCATCATATTGTATGATATGGTTCGCATGGGTGGTGCACATGTTGTGAAAAGGACAAAATAAATAACAAAATAAGAAAAATGCAAAGTTGAAGAGGACCTCAAGACACGGCAGCTGCCCATGCGCCATCAGTCTTTTGAATGTCCGTTGTATCCATTGTATGCCCGTCAGGAGCAAAGGACAAAACAGTGTGACTTTGTTCTAGAAGTCTACAAAGGTCGGAGGTAGGGGTGGATGGATGGGTCAACAAAATGTGAGACTTGTGAGCCTTTTTCACGTGAAATGCACAAGTGTTGCCTTTTTGTCATTCAGACATAGGTGTCTTTTACGTTAATGTTCCTCACGGTTTCATTCAGACATGCTCACATTCCACACTCGTGGGATATTTGCCACCTGGTGCGTGTGCAAGAGAGAACAAAAGTTAGTTAAAATTGCTATAATTAGGAGGAAGAATACTTATCAATTTTAAACTTATTTTGCCAGTGAAGCCTTAATGACCAAACTGAGTGTGAGGGTCGCTCGCCCTTGCTTCTCACAATAAATCCACTGATACATTTTCACATCAGTTTGATCATTTAATGTTATTAGAGAGCAAATTCTGCTGCCTGTTTTATAAAGTCTGACATGCACAAGCATTGAATGACAGGACGTTAAGTTGGGACTTGTTTCATTCTTAATATGCTCACATGCTACATAAAGCGTTCCTTAAAGCATTAATGAAGCATTTAAATAATAACGCATTCATCCATGCAGTTAGATTCAAAATTGATAATATATGTAGAGAGTGCTGGTCAGATTATTACTGTGTATATACAACGTTGTTTTTTTTTACCTCTTTTGCCTTGATCGCACCACGAGGGGAAATAGTTGACTGAACTGAAACTGAAACTCCGTAACAACTTCAAATTGGCTCTTTCACACTGTTTCATAGTTTATTAAACGGATTTTATTTTCTTTGTGCAGAAGAGATGAAGATTGATTGATTGCTTTATTACAGTGACCTTAGAAGGTGGAAAAGAACGTACATTCCTCTCAGGTACCAGCAGGTACCTGTCCCAACTTAAGTGTGACCAAATCACAATTCTACCTTGCTAAGGTCTGTGGAGTTGCATTCTGACTAATTTCTTTCAGTTTTTGCACAATTATTTTTACAATTCACAGATAATGTACAATATATGGCCTAATGTACTGCAATTTATATACTGTATATAGCTTTTTAAATAAATAAAGTCATTCCTTTATTTCTTACTTTGTTTTACTGTATATATTCATTTAAAATAGTTAATTTGTTCCCTACCCACTTAGACTGTTTCTTGTGCATGTAATAGATATTCATGATATATGGTATAACTGTATCTTGATATATTGTGAACATGAAATATATATACATATATACATTTTATGGTAGTAAATAATACAGTTCTGAAATTCAACATAGTAACCGTTTATAGATTAAATTACCAGATGGAATGTCTGTCTTTGGTCAATCCAAATGTGATATTTTATCACATTCACCAGAAATCCTGTAAGGCAGGCCTACTTAATGATTTGCAACACTGCCCTGATGCAGTGATATTAAAGGAATAGCTACTTCAGTATATACATTATGATATAGCAAATTCTGTATCAGTAGACAGACTGATATTGTCTCACAGTATGTATTGTTGTACTGCCCAACCCTAATCACAGGAAAAATGAGTTCCGCTTTTTTCAAAATTACACTGATTAGCCTAAGCAAAACACAAAACAAGGTGATAGGCCTGTCAATTTGTCTGAAGAAAGACTGGAAAGGGGGGGTAAAATATTTATTGCTTATCTGATCCAAACTGACTGTGTTTCCAAGACTACTGTCGATTGTTGATTTCCAATTCCAATTTCCAATTTCAATGGAAATTAGTGTCATCCATTGGGCCTTAACTCTCACTTCTTTCATTTCTGACTCTTTTCATTTTGTCCTCCCATCGCCCTGAAGTCCCTCCTGTTCTACTGCTCTCCCATCCCTACCCCATCCCCTCTCACCATGGTGTCTCTCAGTTCATCCCCTCTCACTCCTGGGTGCTTTGGGGCATGCTGCATACGCGTGGTCATGATCTCTGGGTGTCACTGTGGACTGCTGGGTGCTGTGATGTACTGCTGCAACTGATCCTCTCTGCTGGTGATACGATACGATACCTGCGTGTCATCAGTCCTGGCACCCTCTGCAAACTTCACAGGGAGGCTGAAAATTAAACAGGGGCTCCCTTCCCTGTCTGTGGCCAAAGGAAACGTGTGAGTGGTGTGTGTATGTGTGTTCAAGTACAGGAGTGCTTTTATATTGAGAGTGGAAGGTACACATGGCTGTGTAAGTGTGTAAAGATACATTTTTGGCCTTGAGCTTGCACATTAGACTTCAGCGTGACCTTTTACTCATTTCTGTGGCACCATACAATAAATGCTAGTTGCATGTATTCATGTGGCCTTGTAAGTTGTGAACTGATGTTGTGTGTGCTAAACAAACAAGCCTACCAGTATTCCTCACTTTCTCCCCCTTTCTTTTTTACTCCCTCCATTTGGCTTCTCTGACCTCCAACACTTCTCTGTAGACAGCGAAAACACCACCAAGTTATCAAGGAACACTGGCGCTGAAAACACAAATACACATGCATGTCATTGAGCAGGCACACACAGCAGGCTTTTAGCTAGCCAGCACAACAAGCCAAAGCTACACTTCACACCTGGGCTGGCTGGCATTTATTGGGTAAGCTCCCACCCGGTGGGAGGGGAGGAAAGAACAACACCTTGCCACTGCTAAAACAATCTCACAGCTCCGTGACCGGGGGAAAACAAAGGCAGCAGTTCAAAATGTCAAGAAACAGCACCTATTTGCCAAATTGCGACTGGTTAACAGAAAATTGTGCTGAGAATTTAAACACAGTGAATTGAATCATTTGCTGGCTATAATGATCAAAGAATCAGTGTACCTTCTCAAGAGGAAGTGTCAAATCCAAACTTTATTAACATTGAGAATACACCTACATCTAAACCTGCACTAATACATATTTTATATTATATATAACAATGGATTCAGTGACTGTGGAATGTGACAGATGTCGCTCGTATCAACAAACCCACAGAGAATTATCACCTGACTCTGCAGCTTCCCTCAGTTCTACATAGCAGTTTAGCATCTGTCTTGTTTTCATTTCTTTATTTACACATATAACATTTTTTAAAAGATCCAATATATAATTTGCAAGGAAATGTGCCTAAAAACCCTCTAGGGGCTGAAAGGTGACATTCTCCAGGCAGCATATTATAGGAAATAATTACAGCAATTAAGTTTACACAATGTATGTATCTATCAATAATTTTAGACAGTAAAAAAAGACATTTAGTTTAGCATAGTACTTGACAACAATGCATCCCATAAACACCCACCTGTTACTAAAATATAATGAATCAGTCATAGTTGAGTCATAGACACACATACACTCTCTCTCTCTCTCTCTCTCTCTCTCTCACACACACACACACACACACACAAGAACACTCATTGATAATACATGCAATTATACACAAACACTTTCATTAACAGACTAAGAGCATAGACTGGGATATGGCTTAGAGTTTCATTAAGACAAGAAAGATAAAAGATAAAATAAAAACAAATAATGACAAAAAAGAAGAACAAGCGATAATCATAATAGTTAATAAGTAATACTTCAGACTCGTATGACAAAGGAAAATGTTGGTTGGACCCAGCTTATATAGGCAGTCTATATGGAAAATAATGGTTGGCTAGAAGAAGTGATTTCAGGGCTTGGTGGAGACTGAAACAGAGCTAAAAGGAGAGACAGTACTGGACTTACATTTCTCATGTTGCCAGAAACATGCCAGCAAAACTGAATTCTAACATTGCTAATGTGTGTAAATAGGCAACTGTTTGCCAACACATTAGCCATTACAACTTATGTCAAAGTTGTGTTTACAGCTGTGTTCTGCTGCTGTACACACACACACACACACACACACACACACACACAAATCAATTAATTCAGCCATTCTCAATCAATGGTGGGCCTCAGAGCACCATCTAGCAGGTCGCGTAGGCAGTGGTACTGCCAAATGGTTAGATTAAAATTAAAAATATATTTTTTGGTGTAATTTACAAAGCTAGTTATTTTTATATCTAAATGTGCTCAAGAATTCACATGAATAAAAAACATAAAATTAAAATACATAATTTCAATGACCAGTTATGTTTGAATACCACCATCCAATCACGACACATCATCGGGTAGAGACAAATGTGTTCAGCCACTGTTAGCTAGCTAACGTTTTCTTGGATGTAGTGACACAAAATGGATCGGTTTTTGAAAGGAAAAAGTGATGTGGGAGGAACCCTGCGCCAGTAAAAGCTCCAAAGCATGTGGTGAGGAAATACGACCCTGAATACATTAAATTTGGATTCATAATGGCATGCAGTCTAATGGCAGTGTGTTGAATGTGGGGAAATCCTGTCAAATGAGGCGCTAAAACCATCGAACCTCCAGGGACACTTAAACACACAATCATGTGGTCTAAGTATGCAGTCATGTGATAACAAATGGTCATATACAGAAAGCTCTGTAAAAAGCAACTACTGTTTCCAAGGTCAAGAATGAAATTTCATGCTGAACTTTGATCTCGGTTTTTTAGTTTTGCCCAACATTACTACCCAAAATGTCTCCTTTAAACATTCATCACAGTTTATAGACCAACTTCTTGTAGTTGTGAACGCTCAGTTTTCCTGTGCAATGTGGTATTAATATTGACATTTTGGCTGCGCTCACTTTCAGCTTTACGTTCAAATAAAGTGGTTTAGATAATCTGTATAAACAGTTTGTTTACAACCTGTCTGATTGTCTGACTGCTTTTGTGTCATATACAAAAAATAAGACCCGAATGGTAAATGGTAAATGGTAATGGTAAAACTGGAATTATCCTTCAATTGTTTTACAAATCTCTTTAAAGATGATTCCAGGTCACTTTGTTGAGGTCAAACCACCTTTCTTGCAGCTACTGCTCTGAGTAAAAATGTGCACATTACCTCCAAGTGCCAAGACATTGCCATAGTTCTCAAAATGGATCCAATTTACAATTCCCGCTCAACACTTTATTTTTATGTTCAGCCCTTGAGAAGACAACGACAGACTGTATTAGATCTTTTATGCAATGGTTTGAGGAGACTTAGTTGTCGAAAATTCTAATAAAACACTTACTCTGATGGCGAATTCACCATATCCACGGCAAGTAGTTTGAAGGTGACCTGTGTTTTATCTGTGCTGATTCTTTTTTTCCTGTTGGTGTATTGAAAATGAGTTATGGCAGGGATGGGAGTGAGGGGGCGTGTGAAGGGCAGGGTTTTAAAGGGCCAGCGGAACGAGGACAGGCGGTCTAAACAAATGTAAGGTTGAAGTGCAAAAGGCACACAGAGGGAAGGAAATGGTTTGAAAGTGTATGGAGGAGAGGTTCACAAACAGGCAGGGAAACAGTGAACAAGAGAGGGGAAGGTGGGAGAGCAAATAGAGCTTTGGACAACACTGTATCTGGAGTTTAAGGTTTAAACAGCAAATTAAAATGACTCATATTTTCACCTTCAGCATCAAAACACAGCACCATCAAATACTGTTAAATTACAGTGTGTTCAAAAACTTCAGAATTGATCAAAGACTAATAAAAAAATCCATGAAATAAAGAGTTTACATTTCACAACTTTTTTCACACCTGCTTTCATCATCTTTGAGATATTGGTAAGAAATTCTTTCCTTTCTACAGCAAGGCACCAACAAGTCGTAACAGGCAATGATTTCACTCATCCAAAACTTTGATTCTGCCAACTCTCCAGGAAAACAAAGTGCTACTCGGTCTACTACTGTATTCTTCAGCATCTTACATTGTATCTCCAGAGTTCCTCCTGTCACTTTTGTCAAGTTAAGAAGTGACAAAGCATTATATGGTATTGACATTGTCAACGTTTCTCAATAGCAGAGTTTATTGGCATCACATTTGGGCTAGCAGCTGTTCCAAAAGCTGCTAACTCATTGCCGTCTCTCTTTGAGGATTTCTTTCATCAGTCTTCCTCAAAAGTGAAACATGCTCCTGTGGCTTACTACCCATATTCTAAGATAAATCATTATCTTCAGCAGCACTTGATGTTAAAAGATGTATTCATAGTATTTAAAACACTACAGCCCCCATTATTTTTTACAGACTTGCACAGTAGTGTGTATATTATACATCATGATAACTCCAATGTCCAATATCATCTTTCCAACTTGGAAAGCTGTATAATCTCTGCTGTCTAGATGTTGCAGCCATTTGTCTCTCCGTGTTTGTTCACATATAGCTCACCACTCGACTGGCCTCAGTCTGACAAGCTGGCGACAATCTTGGGCTTGTGGGAAATTGAGTATGTTTAGGCTGCTACAAACAAATATTGAACTAACAAGGATTTTGAAAATTTGAAAAAAACTATCCCTGTCTAGACAAATTAAGTGAACTGAACGATCTTTAGTAATTTACAAATGACATGAGATAATAGTTTTCTTCCATCAGAACAGAAGTTGGGAAGTTCCACTTTCACCTCAGCTCTCTATGGAGAGCATCTCCCACCAGGATAAATGTTTTACCACACCGCACTATATAAATATATAGAATAACCATATAGCCATTCCAGATTACAGTAAATGATGCAGGTAGCAGTGGTGGACATCTACAAATCATTTAGACGTTAAAGTTGAAGTAGTTATCAGTGTTGCTACAGCTGTTCTGTCAACATCTTGTCAGCCAAACAAACATATACAGCTCTTAACATATACAGAGACTGGTAAGAGTTTTCCTTTTTTTTTAATTAATCAATCAATCAATACCAGATAGAGACCCAGTAAAAATGAGTTATTTCACCTTCAAAGTTTGAAGGCTGTATTTTAACTGGAAATTTACCACAGGAAGATAAAGAAACCACCACAGAGGGGAAAGGAGTAAATGTAGGAGAGACACACGTCTACAACTGCTCCTCTTCAGCGGCCTTGACTCCAAATCCACAGCTGCAATTAGAAAGAAAATGAGGTGAGCTGAAAAACACTGAGATTGACCCACTTGGGCGCAGTCAACAATAAACTAGCTTTTCTTTACCTTTTGTTGTCCCCTCTCTCTCTGTCTCCTTTGCTGCTGGGAGGGGGAGGTGGTTGGGGAACAAGGTCTTTGAGTGCTAAAATGACTGTTGTTGTGCGATGTTTACAGTGGCCTCAGAATCAGAGCGACAAATTACACTGTCAGGGACACATCCATGTGGGATGAAGAGGAGGAGAAGCTTCAAATGTTCACCATTGAACACCTTCAATGGCTGGTAATACAAGAGGCGTGGCTGCTCCTATTAAAATGTAGGCCTGAATCAATAAGAGGCATAATTAGAGTTGTTAGAGCAAATTAAAACATGGCTATTATGTGTCTGTACAATGTTGTTCTGTAAACTGTTATTACAAGGGGAGAAGCTTTGTGTTTATGTGTGTGAGTGTGTGATAGAGTGAGGATTTGGGCAGTCGGTTAGAGATGGAGGATTAGATGCGATAGTTGCCTCTTTCTACTGTAATTACCTCTCCCTTTATTGACAGAATGCTCACTTTTCTCTGGCTTTTGTCTAAACTACAATTTCCTCCATTGTACAGTAGTAATTTTGATGTGTATTTCAGCAGCAGTGGTGCCTCTTTTTCACTGTTTGAAATTGTTGTTATCCTCACCTCAGATGAACAGTAAGCTGCTACACCCATCCCCATACACACACACACACACACACACACACACACAACATTCAGTCATTGTGCGTTGTGTTTAAACATTTAAAACAGAACAAACGTATTTCCAAGTAGCAGCTGAAGACACCACGTCCACTTCAAAATATTGAGTCAGAGTTTCACTGGAGGTGTCATCCTCAAACGTGGAAATCTTTTTTTTCTTAATTAGTGTTCCTCTCTCCTTTTCCACCCTTAATGGCAAATTATACTTTCTGCATCCATGTAGCTGTGAGAATCCAAGTAACATAAATGTCTGCTGCTCATGACCTCTACTGACCACACAGAACATAAACGCATACCTCCTACATGTGTTGAATGTGTGCGTGTGCGCATGCACCCAATGTAGCATGTACAGAATAGTGATATGCATAAGCAGACTGAAAGACAGGCCCCACACACACATTTTGCTCCGCTAAATAAACACATACATTAAGATAAAACATAAATATAACCCATAAGGAGGAGGTTGGGGTGGTGGAGGGAGCTGCAGCAGCAAATAGCTTTGGCATTAACATATCAGCTGAGTAATAGTGATAATTGCCAGGTTATAAATGCCTGTGCACATAATAATAATATAAATTTGATTGGATGTTATTAGTTAACTGACATCCACGCAGCTGGGGAATGAGTGATTGTGCAGCATGGATGAAACAGCTGATGCCAATCAGCTAATGCAAGCGCAACGTCAATGCTAATGCAATGCTCCATTTGTTTTTGCTTCGTCTCCAATGTTTTCTTCCCTACTTGTATGGACAGTAAATGTACGCTCTTATGAGATGCTTATCAATAACTAATAAGAATGGGGGGGGGAAATGCTAGTAGGGAAAAAATACATGGTTTAATTATATTTTTGCAAAAGGCAAAAATTGTCTTCCCTTGTTTACACAAGTGACTATCTTTGTGCAAGTATTGCTGTGAAAACTACTAAGATGTTTTCCCAGAGAAAGAGTCAGTCTGTAAATGGCCTCCAGTGCTGTTTGAAGTAAATTTCAATGTGTAGACAACTAAACATATGAAATAGACAGAGATAAATGTCTCACCAACAGAACATCTTTGGATTCATAGTTTGATGAAGGTTATATGTTAAAATGCCTTTCAATAATGGGACTAAAATAGGAGTATTCCACTTGTTTACATGGGCTCCACTTCTTTAAATTACTTTATTGGTTACTGAATTATTAGTTTTCATGTAAATGTAGTCAGTGCAAATGGCAACATTATGGTAATTTAGGGATTCCTCAAGGAGTCAGGCTTTTTTTTTTCACCAGTCTTTGTTGTCCATCACCTTTTGTGTGTCAGTCCCAGACAGTGGCCTTTTTAAACATGTGCTCTACAAGTGAAAAGTTTTGATTTTTAGTGTTCACTTCTAAAATGATAATACTTATTACAAATTCTCACAATTATCCAACTTTCTTTGACAAGTTATCAGGAACAACAAAGCCAAGCAAGAGCCATTCCCTACCAAAATATGATACAGGACAAGATGCAGCATAATTGTAGAGTGCTCACTGACAGAAATCAATTTGAGGCGTGCTAATGGCCAGAGTCCTCCATTGGAGAGTGCTCTCATTGACTGGCATGGTGTTCTATCTGGAAAGAGCAAAGTTGGAACAATTACAGTAATCTGCGTGTGGAGTGATGGCCCTCCATGTGGAGTGGAGCTGAGGTGAGTGGTGCTCAGCACTGATCAGCCTGCCATGACAAAGGGAGGCAGTAAAGCAAGGCACGGTTTGGAGAAGTGTATGATGGGATGCCAATGCTCCACAGGGACTGGAGGTATTGATTGAGAAGACTGGCAATGACTGAAATGTTTTCTCTTATCAAAAATTTGGTTTACACTGAAAATCTGGAGTAGAAGAAGGGTTTGTATTAGCTGGCAGAGCACTGATACTACCAAAACTCATTTCCATCAAGACAGTTGTGTGGGATTACAATGTATGGTATACTTAACATAACTTAGTAAACTTATATTTATTGATATCTGTTAAACAGTCGGCCAGTTATGGTAATAAGAACAAATAGCTGTTTTTTGGAGGTGTGCTTTGGATATATTCTTTAATCACAAAATGAAACTAAACTAAAATAAGTTACATCCAACAATATTTGACATCTGACTAATCCCTAATGATACTGTTACTGTTGCTATGGACAGCACTGCATTTTAGCTGCTTAATGTTAATGTAAGCTTCTCACGCTGACAGGACAAGCTGCTTCACAGCCTTGGATCTTGGGGTCCTGAAAGTATAAAACGATGATATGATGTTGTTTAAAAGTTTAACTGGAGATTCTGACAACCTCCTCAGCCTGCTATCTGTCAACTACCAAGCTTCCTATCTGTCTAAAATTCATGTGAGGTGATCACCTCGATCAATTATCTAGAGAAAAGACCCACAACTCTGTTGGTGTTTATGAACAGCAGAAAGACACAGCCCACAGTCTATTTATTCATTGGTGTGTCTTTTATAACAAAACCATGTTTTTATAAATAGTACAGACAGTACAGACCGGCATACAGAGACTTTGTTATTGATGTTAGTTGTTTGTAGTGTAGGGGTTATATGGCTTTATGGATACCAAAATATGTAACAAAAATTATATAGTGTTAACACATTAATTGGTACAAAAAGATGAAGTGGAGTGATTACATCCACTTCAGGCTATCAGAAGTAAACAATGTTTACATTAAATAATAGAATTTAACTTGCATTAAATTCACCTCGGGGCACCACCCTTAAAGAAGGAAAAAATGATAACCAATGAATTAATAAAACAGTCTCATAAATCAAATATATAATTATATCATATATAATCTAATCAATAGTAGAGTGTATGTGTGTGTGTGTGTGTGTGTGTGTGTGTGTGTGTGCGCATGTCAGTGCGCACTGTGACGGCCCTCCTGCTTTAGCAGGGCCTGCTGTGGAGTTTGTTTGTGTTGCCTTGCAGGTCCCTGGTAGGCGGAGTCCATTAGAGCAACTGGGAGCACCTGGCCAGTCTCCCAGGAGTACTTAAGACCTGACAGTCTCCATCAGCTGTCTCTCTCCATTTCCAGCAGCATGGCTTTTGTTGGTTGGCTTTGGCCGGGTTATTAGCTTAAGTTTACGCTATACAACACCTCTCATTCATCATTCATTCACTCAACCATCTTCGGACACACTGATATCACTGACTAACACACCTCATAACTTTAGTATGTTGTCTAGTTATGTTATGTAATAAATTTGAACCTTTTCAGTTGAAAACCGTGTAACTCCCTTCTTCTTTGTCATGGCTTTTCCTGGGTCACGAGCCAGGTCATGACAGCACCAAGAAGAGTGTGTGTGTGTGTGTTTCTTTGTTCTGCCTGTGTGTTCCGCGCGTGCAAGGGCAAGAACACACGTATTAGGCCAGAAACAAGAGCACGTGAAGCAGGAGCTTTAAATGTCCTCTCTGCGTGTGTGGAGACCAATTCCAAATATATTTGTATGTGATCAGTGTAGGATAATGGTGCCAGGTTAGGAAAGAGGATGGTTAGTTTGCATGCAAGACCCTGTGTCTGTGTAAAGCATAAGTAACATCAACTTAGCTCTGTGGCGGAGCCAATAACCTAAACAGAGATCACAACAATAAAGCTCAGTAAATAAACAAAATCAATACGTGTAAAGTTACAGTACATTTATAAAGTTTAACAGTCTTGTGCTTAGCCGTGTACTGTTGCTATGCTAGCTAGATATGGCCAGTTAGTTACCAGTTTGTGAGGAGAGGAATTCCTTGGAGTGCTGCTGTGTTAGCTGGTGATTCTATCGGTTGTGGATATGAGCCAGACTGGGGAAAGTTGCAGTTCCAAAGCTGAAAGCAGTCCTTGCTGTGCAGTGTTCTGATGGTGCAGGTCGGAGGAAACTGGTCACTCCTTTGTTCTCGCTGCAAAGTTGGCAGCTTGGCGCTAACTTGCTTCGTTGCTCCTGTTACTCTTAAAGTTAACTTAGCAGGCAGACTTTGTGTCATAGCTGATAGCTAAATAAACTTGTTTACCCTAGGTTAGCGGTGTGCTACCAGGGATCTTACGCAGGCTCTTGCATCGCTGCCGTAAGAAGAGAGTTCAGTGTGTCTGCTCCATGCACACCACATGAGGAGAGGACCTCCTTCGAGGTCCGAGAGGAGAAGAGGTCAGAGCAGTAAGAGAGTAAGAGAGCGAACAAAAGGGGAGCTGGAGTTTTGTTTGACCTGGTCAGGGACGTCATCCAGAAGACGTTAGGTTACAGTTACAGGAAGTGATTGGAGGAGAGGGACAACTGTAAGTGTAACAACCTAAATTTCAAAATAAAAGTTCAGTTTACACCACACAATGAACGAATGAATCTGTGGAGTTCCCGTGGTCCCTACATTGGCCAACTCAGAATTAAGGGTAATTCCCTACAGATGAGTAAATGTGTTGGTGACAATTGTCATTGTAGCCAACAAAATGAATGGTCACTGACTAAACCTTCCACCTCTGACATCTTGATATGTTAATTGACTATTAACTATATATATGTTACGGTGGCCCTGAAGGTCAAAACACAACGACATTTCACAAAACACAACAACATTTCACAAAACACAACAACATTCAACAACAACTCAAGCTTGTTAAAACTAAACTAAACTGTCATCACAAACAAGGCATTACTTTTATTAATCAGAGCATTCACGATATTCACTCAAAATCAGCAGGGTGAGGTGCGTAGAGTCTTCAGTGCTTGAGTCGAGCAGAGACAGGCCAGATTTCACCGCTTCAACTTCTTCTTCTTCGGTTGATCCAATCTAGCACCGCATTGAATAAACTCTGAACTGACTTGGGTTTGGTCCAATCACAAACAAGAAGCGTTGTCCCTCCCTTTGCGTAATTTGAAATGTCGTTGTGTTTTGTGAAATGTCGTCGTGTTTTTGAAATGTTGTAGTGTTTTGTTTAATGTCATTGTGGGTTGTTGTGTTTTGACCTTCAGGGCCACCGTAATATGTCATTGTGCAGTTATTCAAATATAATGCATTTATTGCATTATTTTTCATAATCCCTAAGGATTACCAGTGATCACAAGTATGATTTTTTTTTCCTAATTTTGGGCAGTGTGCTTTTAAAATGGAAACTTTATCAGCCTTCCAGCTGTGAGGATGAATTAAGAAGAGATGTGTAATTATCTGAAAATAATGCATAAATAAAGTTAGCTAGTTAACTCAACCACACCCTTTATCACCTGTCAAGCATGCTTATCAGGTATCAACATGTCCTGTCCCGTTTGACGACAGGCCATGTGTAATAATGGTAATATTGTGTTCGAAGAAGAGGCCTACAAATGACACACCCCTATGCTAGTGAAGTGAATTGGGCCAGAAGGGGTGAAACGATATAAGGTATTGATCATTTTTTTATTTTTGCTTTTCCATGTAATGGTTGCATACAAAGGGCACTTTTTCTGTATTTACTGGAAAGAGGTTAATGCTGTCAATAAGTTACGCTGTTTTAAACCGAATTTGTTACACATTTTAAATGCAATGTCACCTGTTGCATGTTGGTATGGGTATATGCGCCGTTCCCTCTCAGTTCAGGCTTGGGACTGAGAGAGACCTGTACGGTAACTATGCTGCACATAAATGTGTTGTTAATTGCATAATGTAAGCTCAAATGCAGGTTATATGATGTATATTAAGTGTAAGATAACAACCCTGTGTAAACCGCGATTCTGTATAGTTTGTAGCATTGCAGTATTTAAAATGCAGCAAGCTTTGTAGTTTGCATTCTAGTGCGAATAGCGTTCGACGTTGCCGCCCCTCTGGTTTGCACCATATTTTGCTGTCGCGGTAATATGGGAACAGTAGTATTCGCTTCTGCGCAAGGCAGACTAGTTAAACCAGAACATTTATGTTTGAATATGAGACAGTGTTGAATGTATATGTTCCTGCACTTTACTAAACCTGCAAGGTGAAAGAGGATTGTGGCAAGGGCTTTACTGGATTTCATTTAATGCATTTTCAGAGAAACCTGTTCATGTGAGAGTGCATTGATGTTCATCACCCTTGTCCTGTGATTGCAGATCAACCAGTAAAGCACTGAAGGTACCGGTGGCAACACATGCTTCACACTTAATCACGGGCTTGCATCAATCTAAAAAGTTAGACTAACACTACACTCGATTACACCAAAGAATCAGCTCACCATTGATCCCGAACTGCAGATCAATCCACCTGATTCAGGCGATGATCTTTTTGAAAGTGATCCTTCTCAAGCCATGATATTCCTGCTGCAGTCAGACCAAAGCCAAATCTGAGGCAGGATTGTGTGCAACCACCTTGGCTGGACCCTTTCTAACTGCTGCCTTTTTCACATCTGCTCCTTCAGGTGCCCATGCCAGGAATAGCTGTCCCTACAACCCAACCACACTTGCAGACTGACTAGCAAGCCCCTTGGAACACCCATTAAGGTAAATGTTCTAGCCACTGTTCTACAAAACCATCCTCCCATCATCCCCTGCAAACTATCTCCCAGCAGACAGATGCACCAAATGCCAGCTGCTAGCCCTTCTCGACCACCTCAATTATACCATATGCATAATCTCCCAAGGGAAACCCATCGTCATAGCTGCCAATCTTAGGGGGCACAACTGATCTAGGAAGTCCATACTCATTCACTTTGATACCACAGCAGGTCAATCTCGAACAAAGGTCAGTCTCGTTCTCCAACCATCATGCAGTTCATGCTCAGGCTCACAATAATTTCTGCCCAACACAAGTTTATTCTCCGGGCAGCTCACATTACCAGGTACCACAACAACACTGCTGATTCATTGTCCCGCTTCTCATTTCAGAAATTCATTGGCCCCAGAATCACACATTTATCCCATATCAGTCCAATCGTTTTCAGCGACAACATTCAACTAGCTCCACAGCTGGAAAACCTTTTCGAATGTCTTGCAAGAAGCCATCCTTAACAGCCTCACCATACACACTTTCTCAGCCTCATCTAATTGGCTGGAATTGTTTCAAGGCATATCACGTCACATACCAGCTGCCCTTTCTCTCTCTAGACTAATTGACTAGAGACTCAACTCTTGAGATGGATCCCCTACACTAAGTGTCCTCTTCCCCAGCCTTCAATATATCTGTTCCAGACCAGCCTAAATGGAGAAACATCCTACTCCACGTTCCTCACTCACATTCATCCCCTTCCTCACATCCATTTATCCATCCTCAACATCCAATACTTCCCCATTTCATTAAACCTTTAAAATCATCATTATGGCGTGGTCCTTGCTAGTGAACTTCCAGCCAATCAGACTTGAGTATTCTCTGTGGCAACGGCAAGCACTGTGTGGGCTACGAGCCTTTCTATAGTGAAAGAACGCACACACGCGAAATTATACGCATAGGCACTCGACAGTCAGTCGAGTCAAGTAAGTCAGCGTGATGAGTTACTTAGAGGCAGACATCAGGTATGTGGGCCAAACAAAGTGTAAATATACTACTCATTTTCATTTTATATTGATATTGATGCGCTTTGGGAATTGCTTGACACTATTTAGCAAGTAGGGTCTATCTATGATTGTACTATTTAGCAGCTTGAAATGTGCTAGCTATCATTAGCGTTGACACAGTAAGAATGCAGTGAGGACTCAAGTGCAATGAGAGGCAGGAAACTGATGGAACTCTTCAGGAGTTTTATTCTCTTGGCAAAACAAAAAACACTATAACCAACAAGGCTATATAAGATTGGGAATCGTCAAACTATGGCGCAGAAAACAACAAACAGAACTAAGATATGCTAATCTATGGTACTCACACGTGAAAGAGGATTCAAGATTCAGGAAACATAAAACACTAATGGGGAGGTGTATATATAGGCTATGAAACAGGTGAAGACAATGATTAGACAAGGAATATTGGCTGGAAGTAAAAAAGGCAAAAAAAGAAATGTGAACGCAGCATCATTGGAATTTAACATGTTTCTGATTTGATTGTTCAATGTCCCCCAGTTAAAGGGGTGGTGATGGTGGGGTTCAGACAGTTCATAAAATTTAGTTTAGTTTTAAAAAAAAGACAGAGAGAGAGATGAAAAGTACAGCATGAGGATGTGGTAATATATTTCACAATTAATAATATGCTAATATTAATAGACTTACGGTATAAACCACGCCCACGTCCGGTCTTCTATCCAAATACAGATACAGAGACCGATAATTTTGTTGGTTGAACAGATACAGATACAGATAATGACATCTCTTTACACCTCTACTCTGTGGCAATGGTATAATAAATGTTTAAAGAGACATTTTGAAAAACCTACATACATTAATCCAATCACATACCATTTGGCTCGTAATAATTAAAATATAAAGACATCTTTTTTAGCTACTGCCATTCAAAATCACACTCTGATTTGTGTCCAATCAAAAATATTAGATCATCCTGAATTTCAGCTGAACTGAAAATGTAATCTTTATTACATAATATCACACAAATACAAAAGAATCTGAGAAGGACTGATACCCCCACATTCAAACTTTTGACTTGCCTACTGTATGTGTGTGACCAGTGGGCTTCTGTGTTGTGTTGGTTAGATCAGGAAAGACACTGTGACACTGGGATTTCGCCTTGCTTGACCTCTGTTTATTCTGGTAACAACAGGGAAACAGAATCTCCAAGTCAATTGTGCATATAGCCCGCTCCAGCTCCTACACAAATAATATCAATATGCAAAATGGAAGTCAGCTTAGCTCGCCGCAACTTTAAGCTAGCAGCAATCACACTTAAATCTATTTTCTTTAAGTGCCAGTTCATTGAAATAAACATTTGGGCAAGTTCAGACAGACACTATGAGCTTGTACACACCACAAATAGGAACAAAAAAATACAAGAAATAATGTGATGGGTCAGGATAGTAAATGGGCCAAAACGAATGACACCCACCTCTCCCACAGGGACATTGTACGAAAAGGGGAGAGGGGAAGTGGCAAAAGGAATTTATAGTGGGGACCACAGAAGAAGAAATAAGGAGGAGGGGCTCTGAACTTCAACTTGTATAGATTCTGGAGATTCTAATCAGACAGGTTTTGTGTAATTATCACAAGAGATTATATGGCCCTGTTACATGTGCACGCTGTTCTCATTCTTCCTTCCTGCTCTCCTATCTCTAGTCTAGTCTGTTCTAACGGAACTGCTCGAGAGCTATATCATAGTCAGCACATCAAGGCTCAGCACATATAGGATAAACAATGCCACTGTCAAAGCCATCACTTGGCTGCATCCCCAAATCAATTCCTCACACTCTTCCTGGATTAGCCATGGATGACTTAATTGATTCAGCACAGTCAAGTGATCTTCAAACAAACAGGCTTTTCCCACTCGAAAAGGGAGTGACAGCCACCAAACCTGAACTCTCTGTAGATGACAAATCATTCCTGCAGGCGACAGACGTTATTCTTAACAATGGTGGTTGGCTGATAAAATATCTTCTGCCTGTCCTACATTCCTATAGGCTACTATATAAAATGGGCGAAGAGTGAACCAAAACCAGCGATGGGTCATTGCTGCCGTTAACTAATCAAGAAGTCAAGAAGATAAATTTCTGTGAAAATGGATACGCCTCGTGGTTGGCACGTGCCTCTAAGCTGTCGGCGAGAGTGAGACAGAGAGTCTTTTTAGGGGTTTATCCTGACTTTGCTTTTACACCACAGTTTAATCTTGCCTTGGAGTGGCGGGATGACTGAGCGATTAACACTAGTTCTATCAGAGTCCAGTTCTCAGTGGACTTCTTCTTGTACCCAAGCCCTATGGAAACAGCACTTTCTTTGTAATGTAATGTACAACTTATTCCCAGGATTATTTCTAAGCTCATTGTCACTCCTCATGTTCTACATTCAGCACCTGAAAATGATACCTTGATATCATCACATTTGTGGGTATCACTGTGTTGCTAAATCAAGCTACATTTCCAATTTCCCTCACAAAATGTAAAAACTTCCTTTAAATGGAGTTTTCGACAGAGTCACAGGGAGTGAGTGATATGTATCCACAGCTCTGTTGAACATCATCAAACAGGAAACAGGGATGTGTTTACTGCTCTGCCAGGAGGATGTGCTAGGACAGGCTTCTCCCACAGCAGGCAGACTGAGTTGGGAGATTGCAGAGGGAGGTGGGAGCGGGACAGAAATGATGTGTGGCTTAGAATCAGCAGCAATGACAATAGTGTCAAAATATCCTCAGACACAAGTACTCTTACTTTGCTCAAGGTATGTACAAGTAGAGGAAAAGTAGTTGGTAGCCAAAAAGACGTGCTGTAAAATACAGACTAATGTCAATTCTACCATGTTTCTCCCCTTAAAACTAGAAGAATATGTGTATAAAAGTATTCTCATTCATCTAAATGACATCTCTATTCTTTACAGACATCAGTATGGTTTCTTTAAAGGCCATTTCATCTTCACTTCCCCTAACAAAATCTCAACAGCACTTGACAGTAGTGAATATATCTGTACCATATTTCTAGGTTATTCAAATTCTTGCTGTATGTGTGACAACAACAGTGTGATATGGGTCACTATTATTTCTTATTTGTAATGTTTGCAGATGACATAGGATTTGCTCTTTCACATTCACATTTTCACTCCTTGATTAAAGAAGTTAACCGTCATGAGGATACATTCAGTATCTCCATCCCTCCCTTCAGCCATTCTCACTTTCCCCAGGCTCTTCCATTTCTATGGAACCTTCCAGTTTTTGCCATTCTCCAGCCGTCCGACAGATCAAACTTTCCCACCTTCCCATCTGATCTCCCTACCCAACAGAACACCTGCCTGTCACTTCTCCCTAATCAGCCACCAAGTACTTACACCTGCCCACTTACACCAGTGGTCTGCCAGGTCGTGAATGTTTCCATATGCCACTGTGTGAAAGCCAAATCTGCCTGGTCCTGGACCTGAATCTTTACCTGTAGCTGCCTGCACCAGCCTGCCTGTATCCTTTCCTGGCCCCTGTTCTGTAAATCTTTCTTTCTTTTTTTTTGACCAACTGCCTGTTCCTGACCTGCCTAGCCCCAGTTGCACATTGGAATTTCCTGTATTTGAGTGGAGCACATGCCTCAAGCTATGCAAGCTCTTCATTGCGTTCTGGAACTTGTTGGTGTCACCTGAAAATTGTTAATGCAACGCAAGCATGAGCTGCAGTCCAAGCGTTGCAGCTAGGGGCACTATAGCATGAAACAACAAGAGAAAAACAACACAACTCTCAATATAATGTAGTCCAGTACACCACATTTACTTTACTACAGGTACTACTACTACCTCAATAATAAACACATAATTGAATGTATACATTTCTAGTGTCAACAAAAACTGAAGATTCTGAGCTTTGTAAAGATAGATGTTATGGCAGGACTGTTATATTGAATAGCAGTAGATCGTAAAGGTGTTCCTAAAATAAAAGTGGCCACTGAGTGTATAACAAAATTAGTTTTAAAGCTGTGGGTATTTACCTGCCAGGAAAGGACTACAGTGATAGATGCTACTGAGCAGCATTATGGGAAATGTAGGATCCAGTGCTTTGACCCATAGTAGGGAATAAAAGTCAGGCTATCTGCATCATCTTCTGCATCAAGTATGACCATTCTTCTTTAATCTGTCTCTTGTGAGTGCCCCAACTTTATGGAAGTGCAATGCTAAAATGATGGAGTGCCCCTATAATAATAATAATAATAATAATAAATAAAAATAAAATAAATTTATAGAGCACTTTTCTAAATCCACATTACACAGTGCTTCACACAAGGCAACAACTTCACAACAAGCAGATCATAAACTATTTCTGATAGATTAATAGCAAATAAACAAATAAAACCAGCAAAAGTGCAGTCAGTAAAAATCAAGACAAATCAGGAAAAGCTCTCCGATAAAAGTATGTTTTAAGAAAAGATTTAAAATCTATCCTTATTTTCCATGTGGTAACATTGCATGGGTTAGTACATTTTCTACAACTCTTGCAGAACAGTGTAAAAAGTGGGTTAGAAATTTCTGACATGTCGATTCAGAATTTTTTTTTGTTTTTAAATTTTGTCAGTCTCCATTGCACCTGATCATTGTGTTACATTATCGTAGACAAATTACATTAATTATCTGCAGTATACTATTCACAAAATTCTTGTCTTAAATATTCAGTGCCTGCTTTCAGTACTGATATTTTCCATTCAAAGCTCTGGACACAAGTCAGTCACCTGATCACTGCTAATAATAAAAAAAAAAAATATATATATATATATATATATATTCAAAAACCACTGAAATGTTTTAATTTTGCTGTATTTTAACTATAACTTTGCAGTCACGCTTACCAGAGAACATTTTATTAAAAAAGAATAACACACATGCAACCATCTCCTGAATTTAAATGGGGCAGGGCTGCAAAATGATTGTCTGTCATACTTCGTTTAGCTAGATTCGGTGTATTGATGCACTGATGTATGTATGATGGCTTTTGAATTATTTACATAAATAGTACATGAGATGTTGGCATGCCATTTTGTGTAGCACACATTTTCAGACCAATTCAAGGCTGTTACTACAGGTACAGATTTATCGCAGCTTGAGTTAAACAATTATTCAAACTTCTACATTTTTATCATCTCAGTTTGCTTAGGTTGTAAAACCAGGGATCACAAAAATGCCACTTTGGCAATGTTGTTTCAGAAACAAAATCATGCTGATAAAGGTTGCTGAATTAAGAGACAATAGTGTGTGGAGTGTGTGGACAGGTCTGACAGTGTGACGAAAGACTTTACAGAAAATTGCGAATAAAAAGAAAATTCAGTTGAAAGATGGAGGTAGAGAGGTGAGAGCATAAACATGGATAGAGAAATAGAGCGAGCTAAAGTGTAGAAAGAGGAGGGGGGTGAAGAAGAGGGTTGTGGTGGTGGGGTTTAGTGTGAAAGGGGTTAATAGCAAAGTGGAGGCTCAGAGCTGATCGAAATGCAGAGCGCGTCCCCCCAGCCCTGTGCTCAGTGATGAGTTGGAGCTGAGATCTGGCGCCCGCTATAAAGGAGCTCATTGAAAATAATTCAGAGTGACGGCTGTGCAGGAAGGGAAACAGGGAAGGAGGGAGGGTGGTGGTGGTGGTGGTGGTGGTGGGGAGGGAGCGAGGGGAGGGAGTGGGCGGTGGCAAGGAGGGAGGGAGGGAGAAGGAGGTATAGCTACAAAGGGAGCTAGATGGAGAGCGAAAAGGGTTGAGGGGGAAGAAAGAGAGGTGGAGATTGAAATACGAGGGGAGACGGGCATGGACGACAGCTGATAAGTTGAGAGGGGTCACAATTATGAAGGAGTCGGGAAAGTAAAAATAACAATCAGTGTGTAGAGAAAAGGCAGCTGTGTGTGTGGAGAGGTGTATGGTGTATGAATCATACAGGACTCAGGACTGCACCTGCACCTACACCAACACTCAAAGTTCTAAGCCCACTATTATTACACCACACAATGCAAAAGTATTGGACAGAATGAACAATATGGCATCTTACACTGTGGTCATATCATGTAGGATGGAAGAAAGCGGTGGGAAAGATTGCCATACTTATGATGCCATTGGACAACTCGAGATGCTGGCTGCCAGTTTTCTTAATGGACATATCTCAATTATTAATGGACATATCAGCTGTATTAGACAAGTCAAGTCACTTCTTTAAAGGACTTTGAAAAACAACACAAGTAGACCAAATTGAGGAACAATTTTCAAGGCAAGGTTAAGAATCTGCTGTGTAAGAAAATACTTTTAGTAGTGGGGGAATCAAGAGGGGAAAAGCAGCAATGGTGAGATCCCCCTTGCACTTCACTCTAGACTGTGGAACAACTACCAGAACCTTAGAAACCTAGATGAAGGTTTAAGAGATCTGAGATGTAAGAAGGTCCCAGCCAATTGAATGCCTTTAAAACAAACTAAGATTTTAAAATCAATTTAATACCACACTGGAAGCCAGCAAAGAAAGGCCAGTGAAACATCAAGCATTCTGAACAAGCTGCACCTGGGACAAGGAAGACTGAGGAATATAACATATAGGGAATTATAGTAGTCTAGGCAACAAGAAAGGCATGGATAACTTTCTCCAGATCATGGGGTGAGAGAAAAGAAAATTTTGGATTTTGTTTGCAGTTGGAGAAAAATACATCCATCAAGTGGATTTGAATTGAAATTTGAAGTTGAAATCAGAATTAAAAATTAAAAAGATTTTGGTCAAACATTTAAGAGTACTCAACAAATTTATTAAGGTCATCAGGCACAGTCCTTTTTTTTGTTGAGATAAATCTGAGAGTCATAGGCATAGCCATTGAAGTAAATGTTGTATTTATGAATGATTTCTCCTAGAGGAAGCAAGTATAGGGAAAAGAAAAAGAGAACAGACCCTAGGATGAATCCCTGAGGAACCCCACAGGAGGTACCAGCAATTGAGGAATTGATGAGAAATTGCCCAAACTGACATGGAAAAGATGGTCAGGTATGTAAGAGGTAAACCAATCTAGAGCTGTACCACTTATATCACCTACATTGTGAAGGCGATGAATCTATTACAGTCTTACTGCCTTACATTCAGTTCTTCTTGTAGATAAAAGAATGGCTACAGTTAAAATGTCTAAATTACTATTCATCCAATGCTGAGCGATGGTTTTATGGATGCAGCTAGTCATGTGGAGGGCTAAAAATAGTGTGGATGGTCACTATAGCAACATATCCTTTAAATTAACATTTTACCTTTACCAGACTTTGGCTACATGAGGTATCTATGTTTGCTTTTTAAGGCACTACTGCAATTATAAAGGCCCAAGTCAGATGTACTGAAGCTTTCAGAAAAATTTGATTTTCCTTGTTGTTACTTGGATGTTGACATTAACGCTATCTTTCAAAAACTGGTGTTTTGGAAACTGGTAATGCTGCATTGCCAGGATTTTTGTCCTGAGGTTGGTGCTAGTGGAAAAGTCATCCTCTGAGGAGCATGAATTTGCTCAGTAGATTTCATTGCAGTCTGCCAATTAGATGTACATATTTCAATATGTAGAAGTAAAGATTTTTGGCCTGATGGTGGTGCAAGAGGAGAGGTCAGGAGGTCATTAGCAGTTTAGCATAAGCAGTTGGGATTCATTCTCTGGGGAGCAGAAATATATGGAGCGAATGCCGTGGCAATATGCCCAGTGTTTGTTAAGATATCCTGCTCAGCACCAAAGTGCTCCTAGGGTAGGAAGTTGGAGGATATATAAAATGCAGTATAGAAACGAGCCACAAACATTGCATCAGGAATGACCACTTACATGCACGATGATCAATTGTAGAAGCAATACCAAGGACTCTGAGCTGTTCTAGCCCAAAGTAACTTCCTCACTGTGTGCTAAAACCAAACTAAGCTCCCTCAGAAAATCCCTTCCTCAACGCTTTGGCCCATGTGCCAAAGGCTTTGCTCACCTATAACCCCCAACACATCAGCACAGTGCTAAAGGCAACACAAGTCGTCACCTAACTGTGACTGTTTGACCACTGCTGTCAACACACAAAGATGAGAGAAGGAGGTTATAACCCAGCTGTGGGGTTAAAGTTTACATTATACCACCAGCGTGAGGATGGACATGTCATCACACCGCCAAATGACTCGTCTCAGAAAAAAAGAAATAAAGATAGAAATATGGGAGGTGTAAGTCATGGCCTCTTCTCAGCAGCCTTACTATATTAATGTGGAGCCCTCCAAGACCTCTATTAAACTGTGCAAAGCTCATCTGGAGGAGCAGGCACATCTTTTACGCTAACACCACTGTGTTAAGCACACACGGAGCCTGCAGAGAGGCAGGCGGGGGGTTAATGGGGCTTGATGCACTGCAGGGGGGCGAGATGAGGATGGGATGGGATGGGTGAGGCAGGGAGATGGGGGTTACTGGTGATGCGTCAGACCACAGCAACACCCAGCTGGGACTTCCACCCCCTGTTCCAGAGCTGTTACTCTCTATAGTCATAAGTGCTGTGTGTATGCTGAGGTGGAAAGAGTAGGGGGGTAGCTTGGATTTCTTACAAGTTAGGTCTTGGTTTCATATTTTCACGTTGTGACACACGAGAACTATCCCTCTTCAACTTGTGGGCGCTGGAATTTCCACCCCTTTCCATATTACCAAAATAATTCAAGTACATATTATCCTAGAATTCTTAGTTAACATTCTAAAATGTGCATGGATTCACATGTTACATAAACATCCTAGTTTTATAAATTGGGTTTCTGTACCTTTGTCTGCTGTTTGGTGCTGGGCAGGTAGTAGACAATGGAAGTGTACAGAGGGGATTCATCAGAACTTTTTCACTGAAAACAGCTGCTGGAAACATGGAGTGTCAAATTAGTGGGGCCATACGGCCAAAACAAAAAGGCTAAAAAGCTCCATATAACTGAAGAGTTGCATGTTTATTCTCTGTAGGTTCATCACTACCTTTCTCAGAACATATATGATATTAAACATAGTCATTTGGGCCATTTCTAATATAGAAACTATTGATGCGTGCAGCTTTAAGTACATCTTTGCACACCTGAATGTGAGACAGGGGAGTTGGAAGGTTGCAAAATTTACTAAAACTGAAAAGTTTGCAATTATTAAATTGAGATTTGGCAAATTTTTGATGAAGTACTCATAGACAACCTTCTATCTCTATGCTCTTTTGTGAAAATGATATCATATGAGACAGTAAAATACTTCCCCTCTTGGCTGCAGCCACTGACAGACAGGCCAATATAATACACAACAACACCAGTGAGTTCATAGGTATATCTGTGTTCATTCAGCTGCATGCACTTCTGATGCGCCTCTGACAATAGAAACCATGTTTTCTCTATAAAATGTGAATGCATAAAAGCATGCAGGACTCATGAAAGCACATATTCATAAATCAGTGCACAATGGTGCATTCACTGGTCAATAGAAACACCATATACACACTCTCACAAAGCACGTACACCTCCGAATAGATAGTTGAGCCTTGGCTCATTGCTTGGGCCACTTTCTGAACACTACCACGTGTATGATGAGATATCGAGCTGGGTCTTCACACCGCACTCTGATTTATAAAAGATCATCTCGGAGCATGCTGCCGTCCTCGCTCTGTATTTCACCACTGCAGCTTTTCAACTTTGAGAAGGGAGGGGAATTCACAAGGGCTGGGTGGAAAAGTGAGGAGGTTGTCCAGGGAGGAGAATCAAAAAAAATTAAAGTGTTTGGAAGTTTACCGACAAATTTGAACTTGGAAGAAAATCAGATTAATTCCAGACTGTCTAACAAATTAAACACCCTTGAATATGCCAGACAACTGGTAAGCAGCTTTTGGAAAGAGATGAAGATGAGAAGGGAGGGAGGTTGAGGTGGGGGTGGGGGCGGGGGTTGGTAGGAGGGTGTGTTTGCATCTGAAACTGCTCACTATCTCCAAGTGGGATCAAATCAAAGCCCCTCGCTCTGTGCTTTTTTTTGCCTCTTTTTTCAATAGTCGATCAATTTAGCAAAGCTCGGAACATTGCAGTAAACATCGACGGAGTCATTTTCTGCCATATTAATGTTTACATCCAATCAGCAGGATGTGGGGGCGGCCTAATTAACTCAATCAGCTGGAGGAATGCAGCTAGCAAATGAGAGCCATACCTAGGGACCGCACACAATTGATCACTTCAACTGACTGCACTCAATTGTTTCTTGACAGCACTTCAGAGCACCTGAATTAGTGAGGGTGCATATGGTGATTAAAAAAGACATTTTTTCCCTTCTTTTTTCCTTTCTCATAACCATGTTTGAAAGAGATACTGCCAGCATCGTAATCTAAGTTTGTAGAGAGAAGAAATAGTTGGCGTAAAGCAGCAGCAGCAAGCAGCAGCACAATAATCTTTTCAGTTATTCCACCCAGCAGTTTAATTACTACTGGAAGAGCACAAATGATCAAACTGAATATGTTCTCCATTTTGGAGAAATGATTTCTTTCTCTGGCATGAAATTGATCAAGAATTGATTTGGGATGGGATGTGAAGGTGGGATATGGATGATTGCAGATAATCAGTGAGTTGCACCCAAGTAATGCCTTTTTACTGTGGGCTCACCTATCAGTTTCTCTCATGTAGCAGAGCCAGAAGCTACTGTGTGTGAGTGAGTGTCTGGGAGTGTGTGTGTGCGTGTTTTGAGGGGGGAGGGAGGGAGCAGGAGGCTACAATATCAGACCAAGACAGGAAAAAAAAGTCTGAAACCCAAACACAATAATAAAAACCGTGGCGTTATCTTCTACGCTCCCAACACACACCACCCCTCTGCCTCTGTCCCTGCCCATCTCTCTGTCTTGTTCTCTCGCTTTTTCTTTTTTTTTTTTCTAAACTAGCCTTGCTTCCTTTTCTTACCACCCTCCATGTGTATGAAAAATCAGCAAATAAAAAGTTACATTAACCCCGCAATGACCTTTCCCACGTAATACACTGCAGCCTGATGGGCCAACCCGGGAGCTTCATCGAAAAGCTGTCATTCTCTGCTATGCCAAGCACTGCCTGGGGAACATTTACCGGATAATTAATATATTAAATGCATGAAAAATAGTTACACAGGGGCCCCTTTGTCAGCTCTTCCACCGCACGGGAGAAGAGGGATACAGCCTGTGAACCATCAATATACAAGCATCCTACTTCAATGGGCCATCATAAAAACTGCTCATAATTTTATGGCTTCATTCACGGCCCCCGCTGTAAAGGAAGGCCATATTTCCTCGTAATTCACTGGAGCTCGCGGTGGCTTTTTTATGATTTGGCGGTTTTAAGCCGCCGCTGCTGCAGCAATTATGGTGGCGCTCCTAGCCCCGGTGTGAAGGACGAGCAGGGGTCAGCGGTGAGCAGAGGCGTGATGGAGTGTGACCGAGGCCCTCCAAACACACACACACACACACACACCACCTTTGGCTTCCTGGTGCTGGTGGTGTGCGGCTGACACACTGTCAGTCAGCCCTGTTGCTGTCCTCTCAGTCATTAAGAGCTCAGATCAGATGCTATAGATCAGCAGGTTTAAGCTCTTCCTGTGACTGTTTCTGAGGTGGAGTTAAGATGTTGTCCATGTCAGTGCTTAAAGGGCCAGCTGACCCATATTACATACAAAAAAACATTTTCTCACTTACACTCACAGATAGTTTCGGTTATTTGCCCAGGTTATCTCACCCCAGGTTATTTCTGCCTCCACAATCCAATGGAGTTGAATGCAATTTAGATTGTGGTTCTGAAAGCATTTAAACAAATGTTTAAAAATGAAATTAAACAATTCAACAGCAAGCTCTCTTTCCAGGAACCATGCCCTTGTTATTCCATGTTAACCACAGCCATCACTGACTAGTTTATTTCTTTGGTAGGGTAGTTTGAGTACAGTTCCAGAGGTGAAAAATAACTACTTAAAGGTACAATGTGGAGTGTTTTTTGTGTTGAAGTTATTTTTACATTGCACTGCATTGTTTGCCTCAATGTTTTCTAGCCAGCAGTATTGTTCTTCCCTGCATTTTGTTGGTGCATTGCTACATTCCTTAGCATATTACTGCCAACTGTCAATCAGTGGAATAGTGTGAAACCATTGGCAGTAATGTGTATCATGTCACCTGCGTGCTTGTGCACTTGCATGTGAAACTAACAAAACAGGGACCCACTCTTCAAACTGTTGCTCCATAGGGCTTCTAGTGTTCAAAATGATCCTCAGCATTCATTTAAGTACTGCTAAGATTAAGTACCCAAATTTTTTTTCTATTTGTAATTTCTGCCTTATCATATACTTTTGGTTTATTTTCACAAATTGACTTCAAGGATATGTAGAATCAATTTTGCTTTCTCTTTAGTTGACCCTGAATATTGATCTTTGATCTGTCTGAGAAGAAAGTTGAAAACCATGAGAGAAACGTGGTAAAATCTTTGGTCATCAATCCAAAATGGTGGTCCTAGATTGCACTGTGAGACACATACACCGACTGCCGTTTTACAGCTTTGGAGACCAAAGACAGCCTGCGGCAAAATTCTGGCAGTGTCAGAAATTCAGGACTAAATTCTCACAATGTGACTGCTGTTCCAATCAGAAAACATCATGAAATAACACAGCATACACTGGCCGGTACAACATTTCGTAAGCAGCATTTTCACCAAAGACAAAAGATGGAGGTGAAACAAAGAGGAAATTTGTGGGACTCCAGCATGGATGTATAAAGAGAAATGGATACAGCGTCGGAGGCGGGGCCCCGTTCATTCCTATGAAAGTTGCTCAGTGGCACATGAAACCAAAAAAGTTTGACTTCCAGGTATAAAATGACCCGGATCTTCCGCATAGCTTCTGCATTGTGCGGCCCATAGAGCAAGCGCACTAGCGTTTCCTTTAACCCCGCCTCCCTTTAACCCTGCCTCCAAACTGCTCGGTTTTGGCCTCACTCACATGAACGGCAGTGACTCTATATCTCTGGATTTGGCTGTTAGTGAATTTTACAACTTTTAGGACATTACGATTTAAATGAGGGCTATTTAAGTGTTCGTACTGGGAAGTTGATGTACCTCCAAAAAAAAGAAAATTATCCGCTGATTTACAGACGTCTCTTTCATAATGTAAGTCTATGGGAAAAACTCTCTTGGGGCCAGTGTGCATCACTTGACGACCCTGAAGTTGTAACTACATGGTTTGGCCACTATGTCAAATTGACTTCAAAGCCTGGAGCATTTCCTGGGGGCTTGGACTCCAGCAAAGAAGAAAACGTTGTGGAGCAGTGGCGGTGAAGATGGATGAAGCCAGCAGATGGCGTGCCTCTGCTCATATACTTTTTTCTATATTCTGTACATTGTAGCGCTACAATTCACCAAGCAATCATCACACAATCTGACATGCCTCAAATTGATATCGTACAGTCTGACGGACATTGCGACCAAGATTTTATTGGACCCATCTTGGACTGTGTGACATGAAATAAACGTAGCCAGTCGTTGTTGTCAAACACTTTGTATTGTTTTGTAGTTTTATTCCTTAATTTGAATGCAATAATTCACATGCATTCTGTGGTTTTTACTCTTATGTAGTTGGTTCTTGCAGGTTCTCTCATGATGTGGACTCTTTGTTGGTTCCTGTTTTATTTTGAAGTTTGGTCTGTCTTGGTTCTTGTCTGCCCTAGTTTCTCCCCTTGTCTTGATTGTCTGTTGATTTTCTTCACCTGTGGTGTGTTGCGCACCTGCCTCTATTTCCCTCGTTTGCTCTCCTCCTATTTATACTGGTCCTTTCCCTTTGTTCCCTGTTGCGTCATTACTCTATGTTACTCCTTGCTACCCTAAGTTGTGTGAGCGCTGTATGTCTGTGTTTCTGGCAACCTACCCCTTTGAGTTTAGAGTGTTCGGTTGTGTGGTTTTCTGTGTTGCTCTGTGGATTTTTGGATATCCTTTATCGTGAGTACTGTGTGTACTGCTTCTTTGTGTTGGATATCGGTTCTTGTGTTTGGACCTTTTCCCTGAGCATCTTGCTACCCGACCTGAACCCGGACTCACCTGCCAATACCTGTATATAGCTCAATAAATCTGTGTAAACCTGCTCCGAGCTTCCTCTTCTGTCTGTGATTGGGTCCTCTCCTAAAATGCCTTGTAACAGGTTCTTAGACATACGGACATGTTGATTTTGGTGGCCTTTCGTGGCTATGGATAATCTCTCTATGGACTCCATTTCTGTGTTTGTGTTGATTGTCCTGTTTTTAAGGTCTTGCCGCGAACCCACACCTAACAAAAAGCTGTGCGTTCGCCATCAGTTCTTTATTGACACAGTGCTCCAAAACTTAAAATACTAACCAGGTATAAATCTTAGATGTGTTTAGGTGCAACTTTTTACAGTGTTCATGCTGAGGTCGGAGTATTGAGACCTTGGATTTGCTGATTCCTGCTGCTTACGGTCAGGTTTCAAACGATTAAAAACAACAAAGTGTCTTTAGCAGTTGGCTGATATGTGTAAACTGGATACGGTGAAACATGAGAGTAGGATTTTGTTTGTAAACTCTTGTCCCAGGTAAGGATGCCGATTGTATAGTAAATTAGCTTTCATTTATCTTGTACAGAATACTGTATCTAATTTGACAAAATCAGGTAGGTTTCTCTTTGTTTGCAATAAAAAAAATATGACATTGGATTTATAAAACCCTGAGTTCATTATGTATGAACACTGCAGACATGCTCCATTTCTCAGTCTGGTTTTTGTGTGATTAAACAGCAGTGTGCTATTTACATGGGAAATTAACTTACTAGGCCGTGTGATGGCTATTATCCTCCTACAGACACATGAACAAACACCCAGATACTGTACGTGCACAGTACAGCAGACCAGCAGCTGCACGTGCACATGGACAAATACAGGAGCATATGTTAACACACACAGTATGCTTGTGCACGGAGTACATATTTGCACACTCTTATTGAGAATTGACAGACATATTCACCGACGTCATATAAACACTATATGGGGATATTTACTGGCATGAAATGTATATGAATGTATGCATGTTATCTAATGATCACAGTAATAATTAACTGCACTCTTGCATGTGCAGTGAAAAAGCAAGAATTTTAAGATAGTATGTATAATTGGGTGACATTATAAAGAAGTGAGCACAAACTCTAAAGTCAATATAGGAGCATGTTACAATTATTTTTACTGATGTGATTATCCAAAGAACACAGCAACACATGACCCGGTTAATGCCTTAGAAGGTTTCTCTGTCAATTCCACACGATGTACTCCCATATACGTAATCACGCCTGCGTGCCTATTCGTTACCAAGAAATATACCCTAAGACCTAGACGTTGATAATAGCCCTTTTTCATTAAATATTACTCTTGTCAAAAGGGTGCTGCGGGTAGAAGGGCATTTCATTTCTGATGAAATACAAGCCTGAAGAAAAAGACAGAGATCCTGGAGGAAACCACATTAATTTTCTGAAGCAAATGGCCCCGATTCCACCAAATGACATTATGTACCTCTAGCATTTTATACTGTGACACAAATGGCATTGACGCACAATTTAATACCAAAATACTGAGTCAGGAGAGCTTTCCCAGGTTTCAGTGAGGGAAAATCACCAGACTGGAAGGTCAAGTGAAGACTCAAGTACTTCTTTTGTTATTTAAACATGTTAGATCAGAGGTAACTTATAACCATAATAACAAAGGGAAGGTTCAATTTAAGAGAGTGACAAGCACAAATCATATCTATACTGGATTATTTAACTTATTTTGATCCATAGAGACAGGTGGCTGAGTCAGGTGTCATATCATTTACAGACAGAGCTCTATACACAGAAACTGTACAACCTCTTCAAGTCTTTGTTGTCTCAAATACAGGTATTGTCTGAGAGTGGAACTGTTTTGTACCTGTTGAGTTGGGTAAAACTAATGCACATACATCAAAAATATTATATTGTACAGAGGCCCTTAACCAGGGTTTTAGAAATACTAATATCATGAATTAGATTTAATTTCAAAGCCTTCTCTACACTGCTGGTGGGGAAATGCAAATCATTTATATATCTACTTATTTTTATTGGCCTTAAAATAAGGCAAGGCAAGGCAGCTTTATTTATAGAGGACATTTCATTATAAAGAAATTCAATGTGCTTTACATTTAAAAAATGCATATGCAACGCAGTGAAGTAATATAAATTTAATACACTGAGTCCAAAGAAATAGTGGAATCGGCCTATAAAACATCCACCAAGTGTTAGATTGTATCTGTAGAATGTAGAACTCCCCACAGGTTGCTCAAAACCCCTAAAATTCCCAGAAACAATACCTAGGACATGACCTCAGTGTCCTCAATGGTAGCTATGTCATAGCTAACGCCTGTATCATTATTCAGTGATTCATAGATCTGGTATTGTGGAGGCAGGATTAAGAATGGGGATATCATCTTTCTATATGGCTAGCTAGCTACCTAGCTACATCCATAAAAAATAGATAGAACAATGGCCACAGAAATGGCGACAAGCCATTTGAGATCATGCAGGTTGTTCAGGTTATTATAAGTTGCCCTATGAAAATATCCTAAATTAATGTATTCCTTCAATGTGTTAAATGTTAAGTGCTTCTAGCAACTGCTACCACAGTGTCGACTAGAAAAATTAATGAATAAGGTATGGCAATTTAATTTCACTTAATTATTTCAGTTTATCACTTTATCAGACTAGATATGGCCCTCCATGTAGACACATCAGGGGTCTTCATTCCAGTTAAGAATTCACCACAGCCTAATACTCATCCCCTTCTCCTCAATTTGTCAACCTCATTTCCTGTACAACCAAACCCAGACAGATCTCACTTTACAAAGTGTGCTTGCTTGTAAAATTACAATATGTTTCATACACCACTGAGACAATTGAATCACACATTGTGACATTTATGCAATCAAACAAAACAAATCAAAACTAATTTTGTTGCTAATGAGAATATTTAGTGACACCGACTGAACAATGTTACCAGTTTGATACATTTTTGGGGGCTTTCTGGTTTGCAGGCTGGTTTAACTGGGCTTTTTATTAGGCCTTACCAGTCTTGCTGTGAAACATCAGTAAAAATCTGACTCCAACCAATGTTTTTAGTCTATTCAAATTAATCCCAATTTATAAATTGCATGGCAAATTAACTCAGATCTCCCATTTATGCCTGGATACAATTTGGCCTCTGCCTCCTCTCAATCCTCTTCTCTCTGCTCGAGGGAACCACATTCATATGCTCCCAATTCAAAGAGGAAGAGGAGGGGAGGAAAAAAAACAGGCTGTTGTAGCCAAACTGGTGAGCCAGCATTGTGAGTGTACAATATGGAGTATAGGTGATCCCGGAGAGCTCACGCTAAGCAAGCTTAATCCTGTTGACTAAGAATGGGCACAGGGAGCCATGCCAGCCAGCATTGAGCTATGGGTGTATGGAGTGATGACAGGGGAATTACTCACCATGGCAAGGGTGGTCCTCTAAAGCACAAGCTGCAGCTGCCGATGGCTGCCAGTGGGCACCAGCGCTGGGACAGGCTTACCAGTTAGCTGGTTCCCTGCCACAAATCCCCACTCTCACTGACCGGAAGTGCTGCAGGCCAAGGCTTTCATGGCTTTAACTTGGCAGGTGTTGCATTTCAGCAGTGAGTTCTGAAATGTATGACATCCTTGTTACAGTGGTGGAGATATAACAAAGGGCACCAGAGGCTCTCATACCATCTACAGTACGTATGTGCTGAGTGCTGTTTTAATACTGCAGCTATCATGGTTTGACAAGTCATAGGTCAACCTTATCTTTGGACAAAAAGCTGATATCGGATGAATCTGTTTACATGGCAGCTACAATATGGTTTAGGTCAGGGAAAGATCCTGGTTATGACACATGTATTACTGGCCACCTAAAACCAACGGCCTCAAAAGCCTCATTTTGGACGATTCTGTGGGTTACATTTCAACGTTCAGTGCCCATACAGAAAGTAGTGCGTCCTTTATGTAGCAAGGCAGAAAGTATGTGTGTGGTGTGGAGTGTGGAGGTTGGAGTGGTGGATGGGCAAATTGCATACAGAAGACCCAGTTTCACCATAACCATACCACTGTAGCCATGCACAGATGTGTTCCGGGAATCATTGAACATTAACATTCTATCTGACGATATTTGATTTTCAGTAAATTAATTAATTCAAACATTTTAGAATACGACTTGCATCGTTGGTCATGAGGTCAAAATGTACTTTTTATTTTTTCATGTTTTTCTCCTTAAACTTCCAAAAACTAATTGACACACAGCAAACTAGCAGGTAGCACTGCCCTGAGACGAAACATGTTAAATAGCGTCATATTTAGGTTACAGATATGAGAGTGGTATTGATCTTCTCAGCTAACTCTTGGCAAGAAATGTTAAATGATTGCTTTAAAATAAGATGGGCATCACTTTTGTGGTAACATTTTGTAGTTTTATGCCACCTCAAGACAAGGGGTAAAATGGAACTAGAAGCCGATTTTTGAAACAACCACTGACTAGTAACAAATTTTTGCAGTGGTTAAGATTTTGTTAATTTCACAAAAAAATAGAATAGGATTAAATAAAGCACCATTGTAATGCTGCAGAAAGAAGACCACTCTGGGGAACCAGTTAGATCAGCAGCACAGACCTGGGATCACTGGTGTCCAATGACAATATAAATGTTTGAATAACTCAGAAGCTCCCTATTTTAAGAGACCATATTCATAAAGAACAATCATGTCTGAACAGTAGCAAGACTGGCAGAATATGTGCACAGCCAGCCCTACTCTGAAGGTCAGGCTTTAACAACTTTAACAGAGAAAAATCCTATGGAAATGTACCGACCTGTTGAAATCTCTCACTTCAGATTAGCGCCGTCTAACTGATTAGCACATTCTCATACACGTAGAGCCATAAGGAGCGGAGACAATGCCACTTAAAAGCTACATTGTTCTGCAGAGTGAACATGTCAATCCTAATTCCTTTAGCTGCGGTTAACAACCCATCAGCAAACTGGCAGTTTCAGATTGAACACTAGTTGAGTCTTAGCCCTGAGCCGAGATCTTCCCGAGGCATTACACCAGGGTGTCATCCTCTAATACTATGATCTAGATTGAGGGAGAATACACAAAGGCAGATATTGGACACATTGTCAGTGCTGTGCTCTTCTCCAACTACACGCCCTCCACCCCCCCAGCTCACTTCTTTACCCTTAAACGACTGAATATGATCTGGTTAATCAGCTCATCTTGAGGTGAGTGAGGTGATACCAACGTCTTCCTCCGTGACCACCGTGAAGGGGCCTCTGCTCTGTGAGAGCAACTCCTCAGGGGGCTGTAAGAAGAGATCGCCTCCACCCCTCCGTTAAATCATCCCTCCCTCCTCACTTCCATTAGAGGAGGGTCTTCTTTATGAGCTGTGTCCTGATGGGCCAGCAGACGGCCGGCTAAAGGCCAGCCGTGCTACTTGGGTGCCTCCAGAAGGAGAGCAAGCCAGCAGAAGGGGCATTTAGTGGCACAAGCAACACTTCTGCACACACACACACACGCTTAGATACACACACATCTGAGCCAAAACAATCATAGGGGGGCATTCCCTGCGACTGCTTACATGCATATACTGTAGGCTTGTGCTTGTGTGTGCGTGAATAGGGAGTGTAAAGCTTGGTTTCACATCACAGGCTTCGAGTCACAGGCCTGTCATCAAGATATGGGGGTATTAGGGGGTTAGCATCCAGTTTGGTCCAGATTTTTCAGGTCCCACCACAGAGTTTTAAACTCCCATAGGTTTAAAGTCTGTCTGTATCCTTTGATTATCTCAACAGTCATTCATCCGATTGACTCCACACTTGGCAGGTGTACTGCTGAGGACCCGAGGGAGTGCAGTGTCGGGTGCGAGCTCTTGAGATCTACGGGATATATTTATTAGTACACACTGTGTAGTGTATTGAGAGGGGACCCCTAACTTTTACACCGCCTAATGGCATGCTGGGTACAGCTCGCACTGACAAAGTCACACAAAGTCTGACATATCATCACCTTATTAAGTAGTTATGGCTCACATGTTGCCTATTTACACATCCAGCAGACACAGAGCAACATGATCTTTCATTTGGAGAATTTGTGTCCACCTGATGAATGTTAGTCCAAAATTTACTCTCCTTTTAGCTCTGTTTTGGTTTCTGCCAACTCCACCAATGAGGGAGATAAAGTTTACTGAAAATGTAATTGAACAGAAAAATTAATAATTAATTAATAATAATTTAAAAAATCTCTTTTTCTTTAATACTCAGTGTAAGTTGAAGTTTACAGAGTTTGGGTGGTGGCTGAAGGGCTGAAGTTTGTGAAGTCATCTCCTCAGTATTTTTGGGAGGAATTTGGAGATTCTACAAAATAAATCAATAAACTAAAAGATGTCAGTTCAGTGCATTTTTTAAACTGTTATTTAACCTTTATTTAAACAGGCAAGTCATTAAGAACAAATTCTTATTTACAATACCAGCCTGGCAAAAGGTAAAGCCTCTTGAGGGATAAAAAAAGATGACAAAAAGACAGCGGGACACATCCAAAAAGACTTTTCAACACACACACACACACTACTTACATAAAATCACAACAGGTATTACATGTGACAATAAGCTTTACATGACATGCAGTCTAAAGCATCGGCAGGTAGCTATCAGACAACAGCATCAGGCAATACAATAACAGAACAGGTGGGGGTTACAATGAGGGAACTCTGATCTCAGTATTTCCATATCCTGGCTATGGCCCTGTTGGTCACCACAAGCAACATCCTTCACATTACACATAGTCATTTGACCTGTTGTCAATGTAAAAAAAAGAAACATCGATCAATGCAGCTTTAAAACTACTGACATTTTGCTAGGTGGAATACTTAAAAATGGCTGCAAGAAGTGGCTTAAGTGGAGCCATAATACTTTCCAAAGCTTAGTAACCCCAAACCCACTGCACATGTTATACTGGGCTGTGGATGGTGTGATTAAGAAGTGGTCACTGTTGAAGCCGTTCTGCATGATAAAAGATGGAATACAATCAGTGGAAAAAAAAACAACAAGCAGCAGTAATTCCACGGTCCCCAACTTAAGGTTAGAAAGAGTACAAGTGTGCCTGCAAAATTTTGTGAATAGGAGTAGTTTGTGCATGAGCGCGTGCATGGGGGACAGCCCCGGGCCGAGCAGCTGTGAGCAGATGTCAGCGTAAGTGAGCGAGGGACTTGGGAGAGAGAGAGAAACGTGGCTGGGCCAACCCTCTAATTTACGCATGAGTGGTGCTGCACCACCGATATTTACATTTAAATTGATGTTTCAGATACTTAATTAAAGACGAGGACTGGGCTCTTCTGGTCGACGGCGGCCTCTTCCTCATCTTCCTCCTCCTCGGCAGAGTGCACAGACTGCTCACTGGAACCTGCAGCACTTCCCTGAGCCCTGTCAACAATATTTCACTGGAGGCCAGTTAGTGACAATGCACCCTGTTTTGCGTCTATGGTAATTTTCTGGGTGCATTATTGAATACACAATGCCCCCTGGTGGTTTGTGACACGGGCCCACATACACACACAATATGTGTATGTATACAGTATATACACACACACAATGCAACTCCTCCTTCTGCCCTGTGGTTTGTAAATAATGACGGCGGTTGGACACATGCTGAGTGTACCAAGTGTGTGAATTGGGTAGTTGTTGCAGAGGTTCATGTTGGAAAGAGGTATAGGGCTTCTAGTGTCAAACCATAACACTGATGTCCACGTGCAGCACAGGTCAACAACAGTATAGTTCGGGGTTAGAAGATGCAGATGTATGGCTGTTAAGCAAACATCTATAGACTTTATAGACTTAAAAAGTAAAATAGTATAAAGGTTGGACTGATATGGATTTTTGAATTTGGAATGCAATTTTTCTAATTTTTTAGAGCAGCTGATAGCAGATTTTTTTAGTTATTATATTTAGTTTTGACTATTTTTTGGCTAAGAAATGACAGCAAGTTTCCCCAGAATTCTGTTCTTATTACAGTGAAAAAGTCCATAACACTATATTTAGACCATCATATTACTACAAAAAAAAGAAGAAACCAACAAGAAAACATCACCATCAACAAGAAAAGTTCACCACCATCACCATACATGTAGCAGTGTGTTTGCAAGTTTTAGCTCCTGTAGCTGTAGCTATACTGTGGCCTTTAGCTCCTACAGATTTCCTGATGTATTTTCCCAGGCAGCCAATGCTTTCCATTGTCTTGTACTGTTTTTCTTTAGTGTTGAACATTATTGCATGTATATGTTAACTGTGACCTGCTGAGAGCCTGCAGATGAAAATGAGCTTTAAGGTACAATACCTCACATGATAACATGTATGTTTAATACTTTACATTAAATAAAGTAAATTATATAAAATAAAATCATCAAGTCTGCATTTATATTTGTGTCATATAATTGTTGCATGATAATGCAATTTTAACGCAGATTGATTTGAAAAGTCTGCACTGCATTTCCTCAAAACAACAACACTGACTAAAATGAATCCAGAGTCTGCTAACTGATTTTCATATTGACATGAATGGAAACCAATGAATGCCTGGAACACTAGACAAAATACATCCAAATTTGTAAAACAGAATAGCATAGTTTGTACTTAACTGTGATGTTAAAACATCCAACACCATTACTATGGTCATTTAAAGCTGCATTAATTGATTATTTGGCCAAACAGAGCCTATCTACACACAGACATAGAGCAATGTTAGTATTCATTTGGAGTGGTGCTTTTTTCTGGTTTGGTCTCCAACTCCTGAGAAAAATATCTGGCTCTTTAGCATTTAAATCCACTATGTTCACCAGCTAGTCTCTAACTGTGTCTTTCAGCTGTTTACTGCTGGGCAGGTAGTGTACAGTGGGTTTATCACCGAGAACAGCTGCCTGCTGCTGAGCTGTTTGTGGACCATAAAACCAAAACAAAGAGCTGAAAGAGGCTAAAATGCTCTGTATATAATTCTCCGTCAGTTTGTTACGAGTGAGCCCTTTCACATTACACAGAGTTACTTGATCAATTGTTATCAAAATATTGATTAGTGCAGCTTTAACTCTTAATTTTTCCAACTGAATGACAGAAGTCCACTCGTTCCCAGTGCAGTTTCTCTTCTTTTTAGATATAAGACTATTTTAGTCGATTTGTAACAGAAACAGATAAACCTGTTACCTGACATGGTGTTGGCCCAATAGTTGGGGAAACCCATGTCCAATCCAGGTTGGTGCTTGCACATGTGTGCGCTGTAATGTTTCTTAATAGCTGAAAAGATACACTGCTCTGTATTAACAGGGTCTCCAATGAGGCCAAAGTCCTAATGCAGTGGCACTCCAGTCCTGATGAACCGTACTCCCAGCATGCTTGGCTGTCCTCATCGGGGCCCTCAGAGGGGCCGCCTGACTGCCCACAGGCCAACTCCTCTCCACCACTTGTTCCCAAACAGCCTTTTAATAGCTTTTAAAAGAGGGTTATTAACATCACCTGCTAATTATGTTAAGGACCTAATTAGGGAATGAGAAAAAAGGCCTTTTTGTCTAATTAGGTTTTCTTTCTAAGTACACTGATAACCAAGGGAATGCTGAGATCTCTGTAGAAATGAGAGTGCAATGAGCCAGTGAGAGGATGCTTCAGAAAAAGAGTTAACCCTTTCATCAGAGCCTTGACTCTATTAACAGGCCACTGGCGGAGTGCAATTACCACCCAAATCGTTTATTTGGGAGGTGTTTATCTGAAGTGGGAGTCTGCATCATTTAGCGCATTATAAACTCAATAGTAGCTTCATTAGCGATTACAGTCGGTGGGTGGTATTACCTGCCTGATAGCCGACCACAGCCTGATGATATCAGCTCCCACCGCTGAATTACAAGGCAGGGACCTAATTTTTCAGCCTATGCTGCTTGATCCTCGCTGTTTCCTCCACTCAAGCGCTACCCGGTCGGTGTACTGCCAACAGCACTTCACTGCGCCTTCAGCTGCAACATGGGAATGGGAAGAGACAACATACAATGGCTTAATCACAAAGCAGCAACAAGAGACGCTGGGGCAGGGAGAGGAGTGTGTAAAAGAGGAATTATGTGACATTCCAGCCTGGTCTCATCAAAGTTGGTGACATGACTGCAGTGTCTTACTATGCAAGTAAGAGGTAGTTGAAACAGCACAGCAGAGAATATGTGCCTGGAGGCTGGGGGGCAGATATAATGAGCCACATTCAGTTTCTCCATTTTTTTTCTTATATAACAAAACCTTTTAGCAAAAATGTATCTAAGGTTCAGTTGCCTAATCTTAATCCTTTATTTACATTCATAATAAAACTACTTACAGTTTGTGAACTGATTTTCACATAATGTTATATCATTTGAGTTTGAGGTTTTTTATATTTTTAATATTAAGTTAAAATCAAATGAATGACATGAAAATAACAATGGAAATTAACGTGCAGAGACAGGAAAATGCCCCAAAATGGCTGATTCGTTAACTCCGGCTAAATAGATGTCAAAGATTTAGGTTATGAAATAGAGCGACAACACAGACTAATCAAAGAGGCTAAATTTCTTTTTAATCATATGACAAAAACAAAACAGACCATACCATTCCATTCCATACATTTATTCCATACATGCATTCCATTCCGTACATGCATTCCATTCCATACGCACATTCCATTCCATACACACATTCCATAAATAGATGTACCGGTAGCTGTTATAACCTACTGGGCATCACTGCCTGTCGCACCTCCTCCGGTGCCCATGGGTCAGCTGCAGGGTCATCAGCCAGGAACCACCAATCCTCAACGTTTCGCTCCTTTAATCCTGGAACGTCTCCTGGTGGCGGAGCCGTGACAGGGATGTCTCCCTGTCACCCCCTGCAGCTGGTATCTGGGTTAGATGTTCCTTTCCCAACACTTGTCCTTTCTCCTCAGCCACAGCCAAAAGCTTCCATTCTCCGCTTTCTCTGACAGTTCTTTTATTGCCTTCTTGAGTTTTCTTCCCATCACTCCTGCGTCCCTTAGCAGACATGTGGTTGACAGCCCCACGAAGCCTCTGCATCCAACCTCCACTGGGTAGATGGTGGTCTTCCAGCCGGCCTCTCTGCACTCAGCCGCCGGTTCGGAATACTTGGCCTTCTTACGTTCAAAGGCGGCCTCTATCCCCTCCTCGGATGGTACTGTCAGCTCGATGAGGAGTACAGCTTTTGTCTTGGCAGACCACACCACTATGTCTGGACGAAGAGACATGGTGGTAACGTCCCTGGGAAACTGGAGCTGCCTGCCAAGATCGACTCTCATGTTCCACTCCTGATCGGAAGAGAAGAGCCTTGGTGTTTCTCTTGGCCTGGTGCTTCTTCCTCCTCCCTCCCTGACAAAGTGGATGTGGTCTTCCGCCGGTGGTGGGCTTTCCCTGCTTTACTGTCTGCGCCCCTCCAGCACCTCGACCAGCTTTCTGAGGACCTGGTCATGGCACCATCTGTAGCGCCCCTGTGACAGTGCCATCTTGCATCCTGACAAGACGTGCTGGAGGCCTGCGTTGGGAGCGTTGCAGAGCGAGCAGCATTCCTCATTCCCAAACCACTGGTGGAGGTTCTGAGGGCAAGGAAACGTGTCATATGTTGACCTGATGAGGAAGCTGAGCCTGGCCTGTGGAATCTTCCACAGGTCTGACCAACTGATTTTTCGGTTCACAACCCCGTCCCAGATTGTCCAGCTTCCTTGATGGCCCAAGGACTGTCTTGTAGCACTCTTACTCCATCCTCGAGACCTCTGACACCACCATCTCCTTTCTCTCTTTCCGTTAGGCCTTTGACCAAAAACGTGACGTTTCTCCTCACCCCAGTCCAGACCTTCCAGCCTGGACCCTGCAGACGAGTTCTTGGTGTTGCAACCTGCTAATTGCTTGGTCGACCTCAGCTTGGGCTTTCCACTCTGTACTCTCTTAGTTCGAGAACCAGTCTGGCCTTTTCCTACTTGTATCACAAACTGATGGATTGCAGTGGCAGCTGCAATATGTTCTTCACGAAGAGGCCCACTTCCGAGAGGCACCGGGGCAGCCCCAGCCATTTTCATGAATGAGTTGGCTTTCCCATCCATCTTACTTGCTGTGGATGAGGGAATTTTGCTCGTCTTCAGCAGCCATGGGAACTGGTAGCACCACACCTTGTACTTGCCCGGGAGTTGGCTTTGGTCGATCCTTGCCAGGCCTTCTGAGAGTTGCTTCAACACAATCCTGCCCATCTGTTTGTCGGTGAGCTCTGCTGTATGCTGTCTTCCCAGGCTTTTAATGGGTTGCTCAGCCAGACGTTAGATTTTCTTACCCTGTTGTTTCTTACTCCATTTCTGAGGGACAGGCTACGCAATTTGGAGGGCTTAATTTTCATCCTTGCCCAGGACATCTGGACGTACATGATGCTGTCTGGAGGAGGCTGGTGACGTCGTCCATGTAGCTCCTCGGTGGAGGTAGCCTCTGTCCGGACAGTAGTTTGATCCCACCCACCGTCTGTCTTGCTCCAATGAGGATTATCTCAAAGGCTGCCACAAACAGGATGGGAGAAATGGCAATTCCCACCTCTAACTGCTGTCACCCAGTGGTGAAGTCCTGGAGTGCAAAGCACATCTGCAGGTCCTTGAAGTAGTTGGCTACCAAGCTCCTGACACAGGAGGGCATGTGGAAGATCTCCATGGCATAGCTAATCAGTTGGTGTGGAACTGATCCATAAGCACTGGCAAGGTCAAGCCAGACAACATGCAAGTCGGTCTTCTCACGCTTTGCTCTCTGGATGTGTTCCCAGATCATTGCAGAATGCTCCACACACCCTGGGAAGCCTGGGACCCCAGCCTTTTGGCAGTTGGTGTCACTGTAGCCATTCTCCATCAGGTAGCTGGTCATCCTTCTGGCCAGTATGGAGAAGAAGATCTTTCCTTTGACATTTAGCAGGGCAATGTTCCTGAATTGGCCAATGTCTTTGGAGTTCTCTTCCTTGGGGATGATGACCGCTACTGCTTTTTGCCACTCAGACAGAATTTGTTGGTTCTCATGAGATACCATAGCAGTTCTAGCACCTTGGGGCAGTTCTTATAAAGCTTGTAGGGTATTCCATTGGGGCCTGGTGCTGATGAGGATCTTGCCTTCTCCACAACATAATTTCACTTTCCATACACATATACCATTCCATGCATGCATTCCATACATACATTCCATTCCATACATATACTCCATTCCATACATGCCATTTCATTCCATACATACATTCCATAGATACATTCCATTCCATACATCCATTCCATATATATCCCATTACATACATTCAATTCCATGCATACATTCTATTCCATACATATCATACATACATTCCATTCTATACATATACTCCATTCTATACATGTCATTTCATTCCATACATACCATTCCATACATACATTCCATAGATACATTCCATTCCATACATTCATTCTATATATATCCCATTACATACATTCAATTCCATGCATACATTCCATTCCATGTAATACACACATTCCATGTAATACACACATTCCGTACATGCATTTCATTCCATTCCATACATACATTCTATACATACATGCCATTCCATACACACATTCCATACATTCAATTCCATACCATACATGCATTCTGTACATACATTCCATTCCATACATACCATTACATACATGCATTCCATACATACATTCCATCCCATGCATACATTCCATTTCATACATACATTCCATACATACCATTCCATGGATACATTCCATTCCATACATTCATTCATTCCACATGAATGTATATATGGAATGTTTTTATGAAATGGAATAGAATGGAATTTATGTAATGTGTGTATGGAATAGGATGTATGGAATGGAATGCATGTACGGAATGTGTGTATGGAATGTATGTATGGAATGGTATGTATGGAATGGAATGGAATGTCTTTATGGAATGTGTGTATGGAAAGGAATGTGTGTATGGAATGTGTGTTGGAAATCCGAAATAAAGTCTCAGAAATACTTGTCTTTAAATGGTTTATTAATTTAGCTTTTGCAAAAGGGCACAGCCACACAAGGCAAGGGTCTGTCTGTGACTGAGCAAAGAGTAACAGTACAGCAGAGCTTTTATAGGGGTGAGAGTGAACACCTGTTTGAGCTGGTTTGATTAAAAAATGGGTACACAGAGCCTGATTCAGAATCGTTGATGGTTATTCATCACCAACTATGACAGGAGATGGCATAAGAGAGGGTATACAGAGCTTGACTCAGCTGATGTTAGCCCTCATCGATGGTAGGGCACTTATGAGAGAGATGAAAGAAAAACGTAGCATCAGTGAGGCCAAGCAGTGGAATAGCATAAGTGATGACTGGGAATCTCCCCAACGATATAAGTTTCCATTTCATACATTCCATGTATGTATGGAATGGACTGTATGGAATTTAATGGTATGTATGAAATGGAATGTGTGTATGGAATGTTTGTATGACATGGAATGTATATGGGATGGAATACATGTATGGAATGGAATGTGTGTATGGAATTTATTGGTATGTATGGAATGCAACGTATGTATGGAATGGGATGTATGCATGGAATGGAATGTAAGGAATTGCATGGTATGTATGGAATGGAATGTATGGAATGTGTGTATGGGATGGTATGTATGTATGAAATGTGTGTATGGGATGTATATATGGAATGGAATTCATGCATGGAATGGAATATACTGTATGCATGGAATGTATGTATGGAATGGAATGTAGAGGGCTGCAGGAGACCTACTGCATGAGACCACATGAGTTATTGATTATCATTTGATGAGAAATGTTTTGTTAATATACATTTGAAACTGCCTTTAAGCTTCTGAAAAGAGAATAAAATGAAAGTCTGACAATTATTTCATTGTTTGGGTCATGAGAATTTGGGCTCTAAAAACAATGCCATGGGAGAGAAACACTTTCACAAGTGAACATGATTCTCTCTGTTGCTCCACCACTTTTTTGTCCCTTCTAAGGCAAATGGAAAGCTTAGTTTGCACATATAGTTCAGGTCGGGTAGGCCTTGCTTGAGAAAAGAGGTAAAGGAAATTAGTGCTCAGTCCAGTTTGGAATTGACGTTGTTGATGGCCAATTTAATATCATTAATTCTCGGGCGGCACGGTGGTGAGGTTGTTAGCACTGTCGCCTCACAGCAAGAGGGTTCCACAGGCCGGCTGGGCCTGTGTGGAGTTTGCATGTTCTCCCTGTGTCTGCGTGGGTAAAACAGCTGTCAGCTGCAACACTTTATCAATGCCTGTTTGGGTGTCAACTTGTCAAAATGCCTCATTAGAATCAGCTCAGGTTCTCATAGACAGTACAGTACTGATCAGCTGGACAAAAAATATGTAATCAAACAAACTATGTCCATCATTTTGCTGATATACTGGGCAGGTTTTGTAAAAAAAACAAAAGCTGATACAGTAGTTGTCTCGTGACACAGTACATGTGTTAGCTGATTATAGCATTGTTACAGAAAAGTTTCTATCCTCACTGACTCTAAACAAGTGACAGTGATAGAAATATCCCTGTTGAACAACAGAGAGTTGAGTCAGAGGTTTCACACTGTTAGACGTCACAAGAGATTGGCTCTGCAGCCAAGGCCTGGCATCATTAAAGGTCAGCACATCATATTTTCCCGGTACCTAGAAAGCAAATAGTACAGTGTCATTTAACAATGAGAAGATGGAGGTAAAGATAGGAGGGTAACGAGGAATGAAAAGGAGCTAGTGAGATGCCTCTGATCGCTCAGTGACGAGAGTCAAGTGTTGGGAACACACGGCAGCGCTTCCTGTGTGATTACATGTTTAATTTACTTCACATCTCAAAAATTGTCTGCTATGACAGAGCCAATTTACAGTGATCCCCATGTGAGTGTCAGGCAAACGAAAAGAAGGCTGCAATGAAACCGCTCCCGCAGCCTCTAATGGAATCTCAATGAACCCCCGAGCCAGCAGGTCCAGGAGAGCAGACAGCCCTGCCATTAGAGCCGAGGACCCGCTTTACCCGAACATGCATCGCCTCGGCCCGTCTGTTATTATCACTTCACTCTCCGAGGGTGAAACGCTGCAAGGCTGAAAGGAGGGGAAAAGCAGTGGAGAAAAGGGGAGGTACCTTGACATTTGCTAGATCCAGTTCAGTCAGGGTTGGGGGGTGGGGTGGGGGGCAAGATAGCCGCTTTCTAAATTGACGGAGCTGGACACTGTGTTTAAACTGATAGCTGATCACCAGGCTGGCCCTGATGTCCAATCTCGATTCCAAATTGACAAGCAAAGCATGGATATTGCACACGGTAAGTGTCTATCTGGCTGTCACTTTAAAGCTAGGTAAAAAAGAAAAATCCATCATTATTCAAATGATTTTAATGTTCTGCGTCTTGGGAAATTTCCGGTCAAATTGCAGAGCTGCGATTGAAGGTTTGCACTCTTATCTCAAAGTCATAAACATGTTGTCTTAGAACAGTCCACCAAATTCAATCCTGAAAGATGCAAATTAAAGACTGCCATCAGAACAGCAGCAATACATATGTTAATTCTCTTCTGTTTAAACAAACACTTAACATTCAAACTGAGCAGAGCCTTTTACTTTTGCAGCTACTTTATGGTTTTCCGCAAAGAAAAGATTAGTCAAACTATCAAGTCATACCTATGAATTGATTTGATTACAATAATCTGTTCCTGCCACCTTCTGCCTACATTATGTAAAGTGACAATCTACAAATACAACATGTGTTTTAATGCTGCGTGCCTGCGGTTTCTCCTTTTCAATGTCATCTAACCATGAGGAACTAATGCTCTCAAAACTTCAGTACTGCAGCTAAAGCTTCCACATACAGTCAGTTGTCATGACTTTGCTTTTAAATATAGTAGCTCTTCATTATGCTTTCGAAATAAATGTAATAAAATTAAAAGTTGAGCTGTGTTCCCTACAGTTCCATACTACTGTTCACACTAGAAAAGTGACTAAATCAGTATACTCAAAAAGTCAGTATACATAATACGTCCCTGGCTGAATCCAAATGTCTCACACTTATATCCTGGGAAAAAAATTAAAATAAATACATATACATACTTTTCTTTACTTTAAAGTAAGTCTAAGCCTTAAAATTTAGCAGGGCACAAAAAAATGAATGGTAAATTTAAAAAAGGTAGACAAAGACCTTAAATCTGTGATTAACCTAAGTCAACCACCACTATAAAACTAGTGTATTTTCATTAAATCAGTATCTTTCATTTTTGGCATTACTTTTTGGCCAAAAGGTTGGTAAACTCTAACAGTGACAGTTTGTTTGTTCCACAAACAAAAAGGTGAATATAACACCTCTACACCCCTGAATCTGGTTTAATAATACAACATGTATTAAGTCTGTCCTGTTCCTGTCTTGTGTGTTACTGCTGTCCCCCTGACAGCTCCACACTGAGGCTCCCCTTCCCAAACCTGCTGTGAAACCAGCCTGAACGCGTTTCTATCTGCCGTGTGGAGCCGTACTTCACAAAAAACAAAGCCCATTCCCGTGAGAGGGGGGTAGCAGTAGCAGGCAGGGTGCTGGGTGTTTACTGTTTGCTGAGACCGACCCCGGCCGTGGAGAGACAAGATGAATTTGACAGCTAATGTAAAAATAACAGACAATCATAAATCAAGGAAGCAGGCGTTGTGAGTCGATGATGAGAGTTAATCAATACAGGCCTGACTTTGCCATTGTGCGAAATGGCACTCCATTTATTACAGGGGGGACTTGGAGGAGAAACATTATTCATATTAGAGTATGCACACGCTGGTGGGAGAGAGGTAGGGAGTGCTGGAGGAGGGAGCTGCTTAGTCATTGTACTGCAGGTGCAAAGGGCCTGTACTTAAAGGAAGACTTGACCCAAAAATGAGAAATTACTCATCATTTACTCAACCTCATTTAGTTTGAAACGCAACTGATGATTAAATCTCCACACAGCAAGTCAGCCTTCTTCTAAACAACTCACGTGGAGCATTTCAGATCGGGCAGTAAATGGCCATCAAATTTCTTCAAACACCCACTGCAATACATTCAAGTGTTCTGTAGCCAAACTGATTGTACTGTGGATCTAAAAGGACAATATTTACCTAATTCTTCGAGATTTTTCCCACTCACAAAGCTCTGGTCGCACTACTGCGAGGATTATTGTGCCTCCAAGTGGTCCCTGTAACTTCCAACATTTTAGTGAGGAAGCCACAAAAAAACACAACTACTGCTCCTGTATTCAAGCACTCCTAGTGCCCAGTCACACCTGTACATTCTTGCAAAATAGGTGCCAAAAGCTTTTGGTCTCTCCGGTTCTCCATTGTAGTTGATAATGAATCACTGTGTTTAATTTTATTGATCCAGCCTGGAAGAGTCAACACAGAAACTGCAGTAGCAGTTGCTAGGAGCAGTTAGCATTTTTCATGTCAACCAAAGAAAAATGCAGATTTAAAAGGAAACTCCGGTATTTTTAAACCTGGGCCCTATTTTTTTTACAAATTTCGGGGTCTAAATGACTAAAGGTTTTTGAAATAGCTCGCCTCCACCGGCATCTGCGAACGGGATGCAATGGCTGCAATGTAATCCTTGCAGGCAATTGAGCCTGTCAGTGACAAAAAGAAGCACTTTTAGTGGACGTTCTTTTCACAAGCACAGACTGTTATTCTTTGTCTCTATAGGGATCCTTTCCATAATGTTGTCAGACACTGACTGTTTGTTAAAGAGTAAGATCCTTTCATCTTCCTGCACCAACTCCACCTCTCGCGAGATTTCAGAGCAAGACCTTTCCTTGAGTAAGACTTCTGGTTAAACAAAAAGGATCTTACTCCTTAACAATACCGGAGTTTCCCTTTAAGAATTATTTATTCAATAATACATTTAATATTATTATTATTATTATTATTATTATTATTATATTTGATCAAGTTTAAATATATCAATTATGTCAGGCTAAATTTAGAGGAAAAGTGTAGCAAATTGTTTATAAAACATGTAGAATATTTCCATTGGATGGAATAGTGCTGCACTGTAAACATCATATAGCCTCAATGAAGAGTTGGAACAAGCTGATACATAATGATACTGTCAGACAGTGTGGAATAAAATGACTTAAAGCTACTTATGGGGACATTACATGGGCATGGGTATTACATGGGTCCTTGATGTAAAGGGGTTAACAAAGGTACAGCAACTGGATTTTTTGCCTTTTTGACAGTTCACAGGACAGTATGCCTTTGATTGCTCCGTGTGCTCTACCATGACACCTCTTCTAGGTGTTTGAAGCAGTGACTAGTCAAGATGTTTCTGTAAAAATCGAATTGTTTTATCAGTTTTAATGACAAAGCAGGTCTGCAACAGACAGAAGCATTCTAACCAAAACCCGCATTGGCCTAACAGAATTCTAACAGGACTCATATCTACTTTGCTTTTCTCTTTTATCCAATTGGTTTCCTTTTGTTTAAAGCAAACTTGATGTGCATGCTATATGTAGTTCACTGACACTTCACATACATGATTTCTTGGTTATGAGGGGTGTCATTTTTAAATTGTCACATCTTGCAGTCATGTGTCTTGATGTAAACCTGAATCTCCTCATTCAACAAAAATACACAGAACTCTGTAATGAATTGATTATATGAATTGTTATGTTTCTTGTTCACTATTCACTCACAATCACAATAAATATAAAAAACTATGACATACTGTACAAGTTTCAATGCAAAGCATTATGGCATTTAACCACAAACAAAACTTTATGAAAGTGTTAGCAAATCTTGACTGTCATCCGCATCTGCCATCAACCCCCACACTTATCCCACAGATCTTAAACACAATTTTTAGGATATTTGGAGAAGTATTGCTCTTTTGGAGAGTTGAGGCAGATGTAGAGGTAGGAGCAGGAGATTACAGACAGCTCTCTGGCACCCGGGCTGATTTGAGTGGCTGTGGCTGGCCTCCTCTGGGGAAATCGGGCCTTAGGAGTGGGGCTTCTGATTTACTCCAGGCCCTGGCATGTCTCACTGATGAGCTCCAGGCAGCCCGGGCCCCATGTGGGGATTGGCTCCGACCAATATGTTCCCTTCCACTCAAAAGGACAGGGCTAATGTGCTAGAATCCAGGCCCCAGCGCCTCCTCGACTCCCCTCAGCAAACCCCCCTTCCACCTTCATTTAAGACTCTCTCTATCTCGCCTGACTCTCCTGCTCTCCCATTGCTTCTTCTTCTTCATATCAGAGCCTCTCTATCTGTCGCCACCTCTCTCAGCTTCGCTCATATCAGGACCTTTTTTCCCATCTTCCCTCTTCTCGCCTTCACCCCTCTCTCATCCCTCTCTGCTGCTGCTTCCTGGTGCTGCAGTAATTTTTCCTCACCTGAGGCTCATTCCTAGGTCTGGGGGAATGTATGGCTTTATTTGTATGGCGCCGGTATTTTATTGGATTCCTATTGCTTTGGAACAGAGCTACCACATTCTGAATTCATCAAGGGCCAATTTAATTCAAAATTCATGAAGTGGGCATCCGTCAAGGTGCCGCCTCCAATGCGCTTTGTGTGTTCTCAGGGTGCCTCCTGTGTGCACAGGAGACCATCAGTAACTCCAGACCCATTTCCCTCTCTGATTAGAAACTACTGGGTGGTTTCCTTTGGCTCAATACTAGATTTCCTCATTGCTTCTTTCTGTTGGCCAAGGTACATCATCACCTGATAGACCAGTATCTTCTAAGGCCTAACTTGTATCTATTACAGTCAATCACCAGTCAAGAGATGGAACAGTCTTGACATGAAGCTTTCTTGTTCTGTCACATTTGCATCATGCCATCAGTAAAACTGTCTGTTTTACTTATTTTAACTAGGTAAAATCTATCTATGTATCTATGTATCTGAATATGTTTTATACAGTCCTATCCAATTCCATGCACACTCGCAATGATCCATTATTGCCTTAATTACCTGCCAAGACTTTGAGGTACAGTTCTCCATTCCCCCGATGGAACTTTTTTGTGTCTGTATTTCCAGACTTCCATAAGAAACTGCCTGTCTTGCAAGGTGAGAGTGCTCGTTTGAGCAATTTATGGGCCCCTGATGGCTTCCTTGCACAGATTTAGCAAGCTAATATTTGGAGATTTAATATGCATTAATAGTTCCTGGAGGTTGGCTGGCTAGTTCTGCTGCAAGGTACAAGTTATAGCCCAACTTTTAAGTCCCCAGTATGATCCACAGCAGGAAGATTTGATTAAGGTAACAAGGCTTTGCATCAAAAATGTGTAGAATTACAGAAAGCATCTTAATCATAACAATAGGTTTACTGACCTGTTTACTGTAAAATGTTGACTTATTCCTCTAAGGGTTTTACAGTGTCTCTGTCTGTGTGTGCACGTGTGCACGTGTGGGTGTGTTTATCTTTCATAATTTCTGCTTCTAAAAGATTTTTGAAACCTCATTTAGTTATTGTTATATTTTTCAATAAGAAGAATGCAAGCATATTTAAAAATAGAAACCAGAACTATGTAAACAGTCTATGTACCCTATGTTTAAGTTATTAGTCAAAAATTATATGTGAATTACATATCTTCTTGCCGGATGTTTTATCTTTGTTCAAATAATTTACATTGTACCACATTCCTGCTGTCTTTCTTGTATATAAGAAAGACAGCAGGATATGTTGCTGCTGATATGTTAGCCTGCATACCAGGTTAACATGGGCTTCAGTTAATAAAACTGAAGCTGAATCTGAAAAAAACAAACACAAAACATTAACCGAATTAGGTTAAGAAAACCCCTGTCTAAAACCATTGGATAATGTAAAAAAAAACTGCATTGTTGTTTAGCAAAAATCAAGACTGTACCATGAAATTAGGAAATAATCCAATGCATTTTTAAAGGGGCACAGTTTACTCATCATATAGAGTACCACTCGGCCTGTGAAAACAGTATAATGTCTTCTGGGAAGGAGCTTTCTAAAGTCTAAAAAAATATCCCTGATGATGTCATAAGGGGTGGGTTAGGTGTGAGACTTCAAATATTTGCCCCTAATTTATAACTTGTGTAATAACCTGGGGGCTTGGAGTTTGAACTGTTAACATCGTTTCGACACAGTCTTGTTAAATTTGTCCCACAACTTTATGGTGCAATACTAAATTGCTGGAGTACCCATTTAAAAATCAGCTCAGAATTATGTAATGTTATTTTATCCAGCTTTTTATCACTATAACAAAGTTCGTTGCAGCTAATTTAGTATTTAATTATAGCAGTTTTTCAGGTCTGGCTTTCTTTCACGACACCATTTTCCCCAATGATCATTTAATTTAATTTAATTTTCATTTCATCATGATGGCTTTATCTGTCAATCACAACAAACAGAACAGAGCCAGTTGTGTGATTGGCTGATGCTCCAGTCTGAATGAGCAAATCACATAACTACTTCTGCACCATCTGGCTTTTTGATAAAGGCTTTCGTTAATGTTGTTTAGTAATGTTTTCCAGCTTTAATATGTATTGTCTGTTGCATTTGTTTATTTCAGTCTTTTTAAATTGTATTTTATTGTTGTTCTATCTTATGTTTTCGTACTACAAATTACCTGGGTAAATCAAGCCTGAAACAATTCAGGACAACTGTTAAATCCGACAAAGCACCTTGTGGCTTTGTTTGGAAAGGTGCTGCATAAATAATGTTTATCATTATTATATATAATTTTTTTTTTAAATCATATATATTTATTAGTATTACAGGTCTGGACATATTTTGGAGATACAAGGTTTTCACACTGATAGCAGCAAATTATAAAACAAGAATAAAACAAGAAGTAAAAAATGCACTATAACTCATATAAAGTATTATAACAGCACAAACAAAGTAATTTACATTCTCAATTGTTACCAAAGTGTAAAACTGCCCCTGGTATCCGTTACTAATAACCATGGTGACCATAAAAAAATTACTAATATTGTATAAACAATGTTACATTTACCACATCACAGAGTTTTCTTGGTGGTCTAAATAAAAATACCTGCATTCCTTATGATAGAAAAATAGAGTAGAATAGAGTACATATAACAGTATATCAAGCTGACAGGCCACAGGTATGGAGTCTGCTGAATTCTAACTTTGATACCCAGTCAAGAGCTCACATCACTCTCTGTCCCCTCCGTCTCTCCTCCAGCCTTTTCTACCCCATCATCTCCCCTCATTCTGACCTCCGAAGACCATGCTGAAAATTTCACACAATCTCCCTGCACAGCAGTGGTTGCACCAGCGCTGGGAGCCAATATGTTGCCATAATTGGGCCTGTAGTGGGGGCAGAGTCCAAGGCAATTAATCCTTTCCTCCTGTTGTTTGCACCCTGGTTGGCAGTGACAGGGTGCAGCGTAATTGGACAGGAGCACACTTGTCCCCTCCATTTTACATTAATATCCCTTCAACTCCAGACTCTAATCCCGGCCAGGTTGAGAATCCCACTTCTGCCACCAATATCCACTCAGTCTCTCTTTCCTGCTCTCCCACTCCCACCTGTCAACTCTCTTCCATCCCCATGCTGGGCTAATCTACGGCCCAGATGAAGTGAATGGTTAGCTGAGATTGAAGTGGGCAAAATGGGATGAGGAAAGGTGGTGTGTGTGATTGTGTGTGATTGTGTGTGTGTGTGTGTGTGTGTGTGTGTGTGTGTGTGTGTGTGTGTGCAAGCATGTGTAGAGCCAAGCAAGGTTTGGGTTAATAAAAGTGCAAAAGCTGAAATTTAGATTTTGAACTGAGGTGTGTTTTCTTCCCTTTTCTACAATGAGCGGACAGAATGCCAGCAGCACAGCACAGAAAGACTGAACCCATTTTAATATAAAACAAGAATTATGTGTACGGTCGTATAAGCAGATTGTCCATTACCTTGGAATACTTCATGATTTTAAGATGCTCTCAAGACAGTTATGTTTACAATTGTGATATTTAAGGCCCTGTGTCAAATTTTAAAACTTTCTGCTTCACCCCCTAGTGGTAGTTTTAAAAAAGACACTGTGGAAGACTGCACTGCATGGTGCCAAGGTTCAAGGTTCAGCTTTACTGTCATTATACAGTGAAATGCAGTTGTAGCCCCCTCCATGCCACATTCACAGAAAATATATAAACAGATATTCAAATATTTAAATTAGAATAGAATAAGACAATGAAATAGGCAATAACATAGAACAGAGTATATAAAGGAAGAAATAAGAATGAAAACTAAATTATATTTATAAGAAAGATATGCAGGTACAGAATATATATATTATTACTTATGTCAATACATGCAGAACACATTGCAAACTGCCTTTTAAAAAACTACAGGTAAGCTCTTTCTCTTCAAATGAAAAATAGTCCATAGAGCAGAATCACTTCAAGAGACTATCGAGGGGCCGCTACAGCATGCAAGGCGAGGGTCATGTACATGCTTACAATGCTTTGTGCTGACTGTTCTGATGTTGCAGATAGGGTGTCTCTTCTAGAGAGATGTGTCCGTCAGTTAGAAGAGCTCACCTCTGCTAGCATTTCCTTAGATGTCAGGGGCACTCCAAATAGCGGCAGCCACAGGCCTGATAGCAAGCCTGTTAGTGATAGTGTTAGCATAGCCTCGTCAGCAATTGATGCAGCGTTTATCCCACAGACTGTATAGAAAGATGGACGACATGACAGGATGACGAATGGGACATGGGCCAAACTGAAAAGTCGAAGTACACGTCAAATACATTTTTCCCAAAGATGGTTTCTGTCATTTTAGGTAGTTCTTATCACGCTGATGTTTGTTCAAGTGTTCGTTTTTCTGATAAGTTTGGTTTTAATTAGATATTTGATGCTTTAAAAAGGGGGTGTGATGTCATGACTGACAACTGTGAGTGTGCTCACAATTGGTTCAGGCGGGTGTATGGGCGGGAACTCGATACTGCAGCTCCACCGCGGTTCACTACTGCGCAGAATCTGGCTGGCTGGCTGGCTCGTTACTGTAGTGAGCAGGGATTTGGATTTGGTTAGAAACAGCAATATTTGAATATTTTATCAGTCCTCTCAGTAAAGCCTTTCTGGCACTTCTTGATACTTTTGGTTTCAATCAGTTTGTACATAAACCTACTTACTCAAGTGGTAATACCTTTAACTTGATTCTGTCACGTGGGATAGAGATTTCTGCCCTGACCGTCTCTCCTATCACATCCGTGATGTCATATCACTTTTTAATTAAATTTGAATGTAATGTTGTCGCTGATGTATTCACCACTTGCCACATCAGCCTGTCAACTTTAGCTGCATTTGATGAGCGATTGGCTGTGGTTCACTGCCGCAACAGGATCTGTTGAAAACTGTACCAGTAATTTAAACACATCCCTCTCTATCTCTCAATGAAACTACACTGAAGTGGTGAATTATCTTTTGCTTACCATGGATTTGGATTCCACCTCAGTGCTATTGCTATTGCTGGATCTCAGTGTGGCTTTTGATACCATAGATAATTGTTTAATCCTAGACAGACTGGAAAATCAATTTGGCATCTGGCTCTGGTCTGGCTCTTGAGTGGTTAAAATCTTACCTACCTGAAAGAACACAGTGTGTTTACTATAACAACATTACAAAAAAATGGAGTACCCCAGGGCTCTGTTCTTGGCCTTCTGCTCTTCTCTTTCACCTCTTGGCCAAATTATATGCAGTCATGGAATTCATTTTCACTGCTACGCTGATGATACTCAGCTGTATGTGCCTGTAAAGACAGATGATCATTCACAATAATTTTAATTAGACGCCTGTTTGTCTGCTGTGAAAAAACTGGATGTCACGTAATTTCTTGCTCCTTAATTCTGATAAAACTTAAATGCTGGTCATTGGCCCAGCTCGACATAGACACCAAGTAACAGTAACTCTCACTTTTGATCAGCACATTAAAGAAATCATGAAGACAGCCTTTTTCCACCTAAGCAACATAGCTGAAATTGGGTCTTTTCTGTCCTTTGCCAGTAGAGATCCTAATTCACGTCTTTGTTTCATCCAGACTTGATTATTGTAATGTTTTGTTGTCAGGTCTGCCTCATGCCAGCAGTAAAAGGCTTCAAATGGTTCAGAATGCTGCAGCTAGAATCTTCTCTAAAATTAGAAAAAAATGGTCTTGCCCCTTCATACCTGTCCGATCTCATTAAACCTTATATTCCACCCCGTGCTCTCCACTCTCAGAATACAGGGCTTCTGTCTGCCCCCAGAGTTAAAAAGAAGTCAGCTGGCTGCAGGGCCTTTTCCTATCATGCTCCCTTCCTCTGGAATAACCTCACTGTTAATATCAGACAGTCTGACTGATATGTCGATAGGTTGAGGTCTTTCAATCCAAACATAAGACTATATTTCACAAAAAAGCTAAAAAAAAAAAAAAATGAATACAAATTTGAATGCATTTATTTATCCTCATGTGACTCCTCAGATTTATCTTTTGACACACTGGAGGGGTACTGACCCCAGGTTGGGAACCGCTGACTTATACATTGCAGCACCAAAATGTTGTTGGGTACTTCATATCAATAGAAACAAACTAAAAAAAGACTATTATTTATAAAAAAAATACAAAGTTTATTCAGTTATCCATTGTATATACAGGACATTACATCTCTCTCATACATACTCTCTTTGTTTAACCTCAGACTGTTTGAATGGCATCATCTTCTTCCTCCCCTCCCTCTAATCCCCAAAATTCTCATATTATTTTTCTCCCTTGAACACCCCACCACCAATACCACCCCTCCACCAGCCACCCCCGTCTCTCTCTTTCTCCCTCTTTTTCTGGGCCATTTCTAATCTCTTCAAGCGACTCTTCTAAGCCTAGGTGTGCTTCAAAAACAAATCAATAGAAGTATAATAGCACTATGCACGCTTTGTAATTTTTATATCATTCTTTTTTTTCTCTTTTTTCCCCCTCACCAAGCTTACTTCTCATGCATCAAGGGAGGGTGGGGGTGGGGGGGTGTTGAGGAGCGCGGGGCATACAGTAGAGTGCCCTCGTAAACTTTATTTAGTATTCTATGAATTTCAGATCAGTTATGTTTCATAATGACACAGCAATGCGGTCGGCTGGTGGAGGGAGAAGGTGCTGGTGGTGGGGGTGGGGGGGGCAGGTGGAGAGGAGACAGGGAAGGCAGAGGGAGAAAAAGGAAAAATCAATACAACTAGCGCACTTTTTCCCCGGCATGGCAAAGAGAGGGGATCTATTGTGGGGGAATGATGATTTATGTCAGGGGTGGAAGGGCCGTCAGGGTGCGTCGGGGACGAAGGTGTGCGCCAATAATGATTAATGCCCCCCCTCCATCCTGGAGACAACCCAGCCAGCACTCTTTCAGTCTACCCCCACACACCACCCTATCCCGCCTCTCTCCTTCACCACAACCACCCCCTCCTCTTCCCCTCTTTGACACAGCACCTTTACCTCCTTTTCCAGACTGCAGTGCCAACCTTCTCATCATAGATGCAGACCTTTGCAGTTGAAATGCATCGCAAACTACAAGAGAAAACATCAACCATCACTGACTTTCTTTTAAAATGTAGAAAGATCACGTGGCATGCATCTGGCAAGCCACTTTGCAGATTAATTCACTGTGTTGTGTTGCTTGCAGTTTGCAAACTCCTGCATTTACATCAGCTTCACTCATTCGTTCAAATACTGGATTGGGCCATGGAAATGAAAAGTGAAGCACATCACTAAAGGGCTGACAGTAAATACAAACCAAAATCCAATTTGGCATGTTAAGGCATAATGGTTGGTTTATTGTTTCACTGGCTAGCTGGCCTGTTGACATATTTATAATGCAACAGTTTAGGGTAACATAATTTCACTTTACTTCCAGTTCTCCTATTTTAGGAAAACTTGGTGTTTACATCGTGTTCTGAGGACAGTGTGTCTGGCAAGATCATCCAAGTCACATCATTTGTGTTGAACTGGAGTCTTTACTGATCCCACATGCAAGCTGCTGGTCACAGAGAAAAATTAGGTTAAGAAATATGGAAACAGTCCAAATTTCAATTCATATTTTGGCCAGTTCCTGGTAAACATTTTCATGTATGAACAAATTTCTTTTGGACCTGAATTTCTTGAGTCATGATCTAGTCTGACTGGTTTCAGTTTTTTGTTTTATTTTACCTCTTCTCCTGTAAGCTTGGTCAAGTCTTGACCATAGTGCATCTGAAAAGTATTATATTTTGGATTTCTTTATAATCATATAACAAAATTTATAAAACAGACATTACATACAAATTAATTTGGCAGGAAATATGCAAGCCATATCTCTGCATAGATTGTCCGAATCATGATTAACATACCTCACTGTCTTCAGCCAAACCAGGTGATAAGTGGTACCAGGTGTTTATGCAACTACATTTAAGGGAAATCATACAATTTTTGAGCAGAAAAAAACTGTAAAATTCTCCTAAAACCAAACTACACCTGAAAATCTTAAATTAGGTAACCTCCAGTGGTGTAGAAGTGTTCTCAGTGAGTGTCCAGTTACAATCTGACAATCTGTGATAACATGTGCAACAGAGTACACACTGACCAAACCCAAAGGGAAGTCAACAGATTTGAAACATTCAACCAGAAAAGGTGAATGAAACAACAATATTTCAGCCTGGAATTAAGTTATTCTTTAAGGTTCTTGTATTTCAGATTGGAGATCAAGCCAAGCCACAGTTTGGGCTCTAGCACAGAGATACAAACTAGTTACAGGAGAGGGTGAAAGGTTTAGTTCAGAGTGTACCAATCAAGGCCAAGCCTACAAGTTGAGATTAGACTCAAAAGATGAACGACACGTCACCACTTCCTCCTGCTATGCAAGAGTGAAGCCAAAATGTTGCAACTAGTTGGAATGAATTGCAGTATCCATAGTTCTGAGGCTTTTACAGAAGTGGACATGTGCCTGAAGGTTGAGCTAGTGGCAGAAACAGTGATTGTGTGGTAAGAACTGTGCTGCAGGGAGCAGAACATGATCAATATCTCACACTGGATCAATGACAGGAGGTGATCAGATGAGTCTTTCTGCAGCAATAGCCAAGGAGATGAAGTGAGATGTCTGAGCAGATGCAGCACTTGCAGATGCAACCCAAAACTGAAACAGATCTTGGTGAGTTACTCTCATGGGAGGCATCCAACATCTTGAGAACCAGCCAGTGGCTCCTTGAGCAGTAGATGCTTTAGCAGAATGAAATGCTGTCACCCATCACTCCCACTTCATGTTGCCCTTCTGTCTGAGAGTTTACATTGGTCATCCTCACTGTGCTGATCGGCTTGCTGGAGATGAAACATTATCAACAAGACAAATAGTAAATAAAGAGAAATTCAGGTCAGGCAGTACATCATATTTTTACATTGCATCACATCCCTTTTCAAAATGGGTCCCACCCTAGTGCCACATCACTAGGCTCTCTTTATTATGGGGCTAGTAAATAGATCAACTGCGAGATCCCGGCCATCATGGCAACCTAGACCCTAATACTATGCCTGACAGCCAACAAATGTTTTGTCATTTTTAATCTGAAATCAAACCACTTTGATTTTTTTCTTCTTGCTGGTGATCCTGCGAGCCTTCTGTGTAATCTACCCCCCACACTCCAAATCCCCCCCCATCCATCCATCCTCCTCTCTCTGTGCTTCTCTGGGTATGCCATGGGGTGATGGATCTCTGGCTCCCCAGCTGTGTGGCTGCAGGACAGGGGCGGTCGCTTTTAAGCCCAGCATCAGCACTTTGTCTCTGCCAGAGCTGTCAGCTCTCACCACTCGGTACAAAGAAAAAGAAAAGAGTAGCAAAGAAAGAGGGGAGGTGGGAACGACAGAGTGGGCTGAGAGTGAGATGGACAGAGTGAGAGATAGCCGCCCGATGAAGGAAATGAATAGATGGAGGAGACTTAGCAGACAGGAGATGGAAAGAGAGATGAAGGAGAGGAGACAAAGTGCTTGTCTCTTCTGTCATGCCACAGCTAAGAAAGGCCTTGCAGACACTAGCGTATATGTGTGTGTTTGTGAATGTGAAGACATTTTGATGCTCCAGTGTCTTTCTGACACGGAATCGTTCAGAACATCATGCAGCTGTACCTCCTAATGTGTGCTGATGTTAATGTGTGTGCTAATGCCACAGCCAACATAAAGAAATTAATTCAATTCAATTTTATTTATATAGCTCCAAATCATAACAGAAGTTATCTCAGGGCACTTTTCATATAGAGCAGGTTGAGATCGTACTCTTTATAATATATACTCTTTATAACTTTGTTTACTTTGTTGAGATATGGTGCTATATAAATAAATAAAACTGAATATATCAAATTGAAATAACTTGATTGATTACATATGGAATCAGATGTGGTGGTATCTGTGTTACAGTAAATGCTAAAGTTATTCGTGGCAACAAGTATCTGACTGGGAACACAGAATAGGGAGGTCATGCCCTACTCTATTCAAAGGCTAGTATTTTTTGGTTTCTGATTTAAAATCACTGACAGTGCTCTGAAACCAGTGCGTTGTGTGTTACTGGACCACAGTGAGAAAAAGCAACATTTGTGGACTTTGCAAGGCTACCTTCTTTTTTTCAGGAAATCTGAATTGAAGAAAGTGAGTGAAGCTTTTGAAACTTTTTTCAAATGTTATTCATCTGCAAGCTGCAGAGTAAATAGCTACAAAATACGATTTATAAAAGGGTTTATTTTCATACTTTGAATAATGGTAGTCAGATAGTAATAGCTAGCCAAATCCTCACTTGTTGCATTTGCATCTTCCTCTTCCAACCCGTGGTTACTTTAAATCTTGCTATGGATATTTGCTTTGACATGTTAATCATATAACTTAATAGTTGCACAGCGCACACGAACATGGTCACACGCAACTGTCAAAGGTCAACCCCATCCACACTGATATTCCCGACTTTTAATTGGCCATAATATACTAGTGACATCTCCAGAAAACAAATCATATTCACAATCCTTGAAAAATACAAACATACAAAAAATACCCTTATTTGATTGGGTAGGCGTGTGGTCAATCTGGCCAGGCCTGGGCCTATCCAGGCCTACTCTTGACTACGTGTCTGGGTTGAACTGAACTTAATGGGAACTTGGAGGCACCAGGCTACATACACATTGCACTGAGGGTGATAGGTGGTGGGGTCAGTAGTGGCCCAACAGCAAAGATTTGCCCATGGGACCCTAACAGTTTAATCTGACCATGGGTATAGGAGTAAAAGACACATTTACACCTCAGTGCTGATACTCTTTAACTATTGTCACCCATGTTGCTTTAGGCTAAATACACAACACAGATTATTATGGGTCCCTCCAGTACCAATTGGCTGGTCGATACCAGTTACTTCACTCTGTACCTCAATAATTCAGTTCAGTTATTGGTAAATTCAATTAATTCTTTGTATGAATATTCAGTGAGGATTGCAGGAAATATCTCACTGCCTCCAACAAATATGTGTGTATTCCTATTGAAAAAATGCACTTTGCCCATTTGATATGAAATTTCCATATGTCCATGATCCCATGTTCATCAACATTCAAAGACTACAAATGACATTGAGCACATAGAAATATGAGAATGTAAGGGCAAAAAACCCCTGATACATTAACAATCCTTTTCGATATCACCTTTGGTCCACTTAAAGAATGAGCAGGGAGATTGGATTTCCGCGAATGATAGGGCGCACCCAGGAGGCCATTCATACCCGGTACATGTTCTCACTTTGTGTTGGCTATTCAAGAGGAACCTCCATGTGGAAAGCAGCCTTTGGAACGGGCCTTATTATTACCTGTGAAGCAGGGAGCGCCCCTGTGAACTATTCTAATGCGTGAATGGGACATGGGGCGGCGGGGAGGAGGTGGGGAGGAGAGGGGGAGGGGTGGAGGCAGGGATAAAGGATGTGAGAAGGGGGAAGGAGGGAGACTATTGTGTCCTCTGTTGCTTGTGTGTACATCTCTGCAAACACCAGAGGATGGTGCTTAATACTGGCCTCTGCAATGGCCTGTTTCAACCTTAAGGGGGCATCTCCACTGTCCCTAAAACACTACATCAAAGACAACAACGAAGGGGATTCCCTAAAATGTAAACAAATTATACTGAATATCTAATTTGCTCTGTGTATGCAGGTTTAGATTTCATAGGTAAGACTGTATGAACAAGAGGGCACTGGGTACAAAGGCTGAGGGGGGAACAGAGGTGGGAGGGGGCCTGAAAACTTCATTTCCACCCTCCACTGCCTCCCTCTGCCTCTGTGTAAGAGATTACTCCACAGCACACCAACCTACAGCCTAATGTGAGTGTTTCCTTACTGACGGGGCTGCCCTCTTGCCTAAAAACACACACTCATACACAGAGTTGTCGCAGAATGAGAAATGTATCTACATATATGTTTCTGTCCCCAAGAAATATCTGACTGAATTCAAACCTAGAATCTACTCTGCTTCACAAGGTAGTTACACTCACAGCAGTGCAGGGGCTTTCAAGTAGAATTGGATCAATACATTTGAAGGCATGTACTGTCTCTAATATTCTGACAGTAGCCACTGTCTTGAGCTAAATATATATATATATATATATATACACACATAGTGTATTGTTTCATCCTGCTTTTTAATCTCAACAGGATTTAGACTAGCCGAGTTTGGGAATCCTATGGTGAGTTTTCCTGAGAGGAAACTTAACGTTGTCTGGGATGTGCCGAGTTTCAAATATAAATACAGCATAAATAGTCATCATCTGCTCTTGGCAGGATGTTTAAGCTCAATTCACTTTTCTGGACATGAAGATGCTACAGCCATCATGTTTTCTGTGCGTGATTTTAGTTTTCATCACAATGATCCATACAATAACCATCTGCACTTAAATACCACCGTAATACCTTAAATAAAATGAAAGTAGAATTAAATTGTGTCTAGTTTTTTCTATGATGGATTTTTTTTTATCTGAAATGATTTTTAAAGCTTAATTCAGTTAGATATGACTGTTTTCTGTGATCCTGGTAATGATGCACAAATACATTATTTAACAATGAATCTCTTTTGTTTCTAGGAACACCACTAAAAAATATAATCTCAACAATCTCTATCACATCATGTTGCTCATCACAGCCACACGTCTACCTGTATTGTAATTAAAAATGCAGAACTCCTGGCGACACTTTGCCCAGACTTGTAAAAAGAAGAGAGTATGGCGATGAGGTGTGTGTGTGTGTGTGCTCACACACATTTTGTAAACATGTACATAAACTGTATACTTTTGTTCATTTGTTGAGGCCCAGCCTTGAGCCTTAGCCTTTGAGATGTAGTTCTGGAGCTGGAGCCTGCTAATCAATAGCAAATCAGCCCACTGGGGAGAGGACAGAACAAGAATAGAAAAGGACAACAAAGGTGTGCCCTGCATTCTCCATTTCACCCAGCTGCATCTTTCTCCTCTCACCTTGCTCCATCGACCCCTGGCCCCACGCACGCTCTGAATGTCCTAGTGTAAACACAAAGCTACTTGCTATTCTCCGTCTCTTGACTGTGCGAGTGTGTTTGCAGTCCACTGCCCTTCAACCATCCATTGCCAACATGGCCCAGCCTGAATTCTTAACAAAATCATAATACGAGCTCATGCCACATTCTCATTTTCAGATCATACAAGCTGAGAAACTGAAGCGGGAAGAGCATTGTTTACTCTCAAGTGTTACCTATTTTCAAATCAGCATTCAGCAGATTGCATAAATTTGAGGAGCTGTTAACAATAATCCTTTTGAATTCAATAGTAGTTAACAAGCACATAACTTCTAGTACTGCTGTGTGAATGGGAAAATGGTGTGATGTGGCAGACCGGCTCAGCAAGGACGTCATTTGATTTCAATAAATGTCACAGCTCTTTATTCTTTTGCTTAATTAAATCTACAAAAGACAACTGTTTGTGGTATCGTCATTTTATTTGTTCACTTCTCCACAAGGGAAATCATAATTTCCACCACACCTGTAAGCTAGATCAGGCAGTCAAATCGAGCTGCATTGCTACACATGTGACATACCTCACTCTCCACGACCATCTACCAAACACACCCTCCCACTTTGGCGGTCTATTTAAGCTGAAAAAAATTCCCATCTCTCCCTCTGCCTGTCAGTGCCACTGCTGCCCTGTATCAGTTTTGCCGCTTGTTCTTTCAGTCCCACCACCACCCCAGCATCCACCTGCGGGCTCTGGCTGGGGGCTTTAAGATATTTGCTCATCACTCCCCAATATGTCATGTAAACAGATCTGCTGGGAGTGATGAGGTTGGAGTCTAGACGCCAAACTCTAACTATGTTCTGCTGCTATAATAAACATTTCAACATGAGTGGTCTGACTGAAATGTGAACGTAACTACGATCTTTCCCCGCACCTTAAACAAGTGTTTTAGTTGCCTAACCTTAACCATACCTTCTGGGATATTGTATAATTGTCAAATATAAAATCTCTTGTCTGGTTGTAGGGTTGAAGAAAACATGCATGTGAGGAAGTGGACAATGGAAAGGGCAATAAAAAGAGCAAAGACAAAAAACGCACCCACCTGTTTGAATGCAAATGCAATTAATTTTTTTATTTCTGTCAACAAATGCAAATGTTGGGTGCATTCATTTTCATTGAGATAAAGGATTGACAAATACATTCTCATAGCCAAAGCACTTCATGAAAGAGGGTATTGTTACATTGACAGTACTCACCTTATCAACAACTATGCGGGATCCACATTATGTGTTTTCCTAGACTGCAATTTCTACAGCTGTCTTATGTCATTTCCATATGATCATTAACACATTTAGCGATGTACAAATCTGCAGATGACAACGTGCACACACAGGGAACGGTAACACAAAAAAAGTCCATCCCTGAGAAGCTGAGACATATCCCAGCTGGAGAACTTTCCCATCAATGCAGCTACGGTACAAGTCCCTCTTTTCTTCTCACATCATAAGAATGAACTACTCAGCAGCTAAATATAGAGGTGAGCTTCAGAGTCTGAGTCTCAGGGGCTCTGGACAAGTCTTATTTGATAATTTGACCTCATTTTAAGCAGAGACACCTAGTGAAGGGGCTGGATGGGGTAGTGTGTGTGTGTGTGTGTGTGTGTGTGTGTGTGTGTGTGTGTGTGTGTGTGTGTGAGGAGGGGTAAAAGGGTATATACTCTACATATACACACATATTTCTTTATATTTGTGTGTGTGTGTGTGTGTGTGTGTGTGTGCAAATGTGTGAGTGTAAAAGTCCTCACAGCTGTGGCAGCTTCAACCGAGCAAGAAAAAGTGGAGCGGATCCCAGTGGTGAGACTATTAGAGACTGCGAATTATAAAACTATTAACCAGAATGTAGCTTCCAATTAAAAGATGATTCAATATCAAGATCTGATGGCTGAATTTTGATTAAGCAGAGACCCCATTAGGAGCGAAGGGAGATGGACGGCGGTCGGCGACTGGGCCTCCGCTTAAGAGGCAGTGGTCTAATACAGATTTGTCTCTTTTTGGGCAAATTAAGGTTAATTACTTTAAATAACATGGCTGGGAGCGAATGGAGGGAGATGTGTGTTATAATTCTCTGGACAGTCGGAGGGCAGGTGGAGAAGGTGGACCTGCTTGTCTGCTGGAGAATATTGTCAAGCAAGATTGAATGGGCCCGCACACACTCACATTTGTTTTACTATACTTCTAAGGACTTTCCACTGACTGTGTTCACTCCTTAAATCTCTAAACCTAATTTAAACTTAATCCTTATTCTAGTCTCGACCTTAAACTTACTTTAACCACAGTTTCCACTCATAACCCAATCCTTAACCTAGTCTTAATTCTTTATCCAGACTCTAATCCTGATTTGGTTTTGGGTCTAGATTAATCCAAAGACCTCCTAACAGCCCTTAGAGTATTTACTAGTACTCTAGTACTAAAAATGTTGTGAGATAGTTCGTCCTGAGGATGGCGCTAGACCATGTGATCATTAAAAAAAAGACATTCATGCTCTCCTTGAAAGCATGAATGTGCTCCATAAAGATAAGAGACTAAATGTCATTCATAAAGTTGACTATTTTTCCTGGGAATGGCACTAGAGGAAAGCTCATAGAGTGTGCAAAATGGAAAGGGTTCATCATCTGGGGAGCATAAAGGCAATCTGTTAATTGGATTTTGACATGTTGGTGTATGAATGGAAAGTTTAGCCTGATGGTGGTGCCAGAAAACATTTTCTGGGGGCTACAAACATCCATCATGGAAATCTGGCCAGTAGTTTTTTGAGATATTGAGATACTTTTTATGTGCTAAGGAGTTGCTCAAGCAGAAATTTCAAGGCAGAAATTTAAAGGTGATGTAAGACCCATAGGTGTATTAAGGGAACTGGATATTGTGTTCCAAGACAGCGCCACATTTATTCCAACAAAAGTTGTTCACCAGGCTTATATATAAAAAGGTTCATCACATGTACATTTCTCTGGCTGAGCCATCCAACTCCCCAGATGAAAATAATACACTGATTTTTTTTTATTTAATTGGACCTAATGACTTAAATTATAAAAATACAAAGTGTGATTTCTGAATGTGTGTCATGCTCAGTCAATTTCTTCATAGTTTTGAAGCCGTTTTCTAATAGATATGTAAGGAAAAAGGTATTTTTTGCCCAAAGCGCATCAAGTGGTCTGTAATTCTGACTATGGCCACTATGCCAGAATTCATGGACAGCCCAGCACTGTTCCTGGGGGTTTGGTTGGAACAAAGATCAAGGGGTCACTAGAATCATCTCCTGGGGAACATCAAACAGCAAAATTCATGTTGATCTGAGTGGCCAGTAGTTGTTAGATGTTTTGTGGTGGATCACAATGTTGGGATGTCCTCAGACTGAAAGATAGAGTGAAGGACCACCCAACAACGCCATCATTAGGTCTCTCAGCTACTTAGGCAAAAATAATTGAGCACTCTCACAAAGATAAAATAAAAATCATTGTCACATACATACATACATACAACAACGAGCCGCTGTACAGAGACCGCTGTTCGTGTCCTATGTGAAACCAACAGTCAACATGAACTTATAACTTACGTACGTAACTGTTAGATTTTTAAACTCAATTCAGTTTTATTTATTTAGCGCCATATCATAACAAAGTTATCTCAGGTTTTAGAGGCACTTCTTCACTGGACCCAAACACAGGACTCAAACCAGGTAGGTAAAGGAAAAAGGCGTTTTATTAACAAAATGAAAAGGAACCGGGAAGAGAGGAGGTGGCTAGGCGAGAGTCTCGGGTGGTTGGGCCGGGGCTGTAGCGTGGAAGACCGGGCTGGTCCATGGCTGTGGCGTTAGCAGAGATCCAAACAACGAGACGAGGCGGAGCACGAAACAAGCAGCGAGGATTCTGTAGCGTAAAGCAGACAAGAGTTACCAACACTAGCAAGACTACTGTACACACTTAACTTAGGTAAGGATTTGAAGAGCTGTGACAAGGTACCACGCGAGTGGACTGGACGATCTGGCGACGAGCAAACTTCTCTTCCTGGTACTTGTATTCCTCCATCTGATGAGGACAGATGAGCCACAGGAGTGTACAGCCGGCAGAGGCAGACGGCCACGCCCCTTGACCCAGATCTTCCACAGGTAACGGACACACACACAACAACAGGACAGACACCACCCGGACGACAAGAAAACAGACCACTAACGGTTCTTAACAGTAACTTAACTTACGTAACTAACATACTTACCCAAACCATGATCTTTTCCTAGTAGTTTTGGTGCCTAAACCTAACCAAAGGTGGACGAAGGTGTCGTCGGAGGACTTGTTGCAAATTGCATATATACATTAGATACAGTAGATTGAATGACAACAGTGTGCAAACTCCGTACATTAACACTGGCAGGCAGGAATCGAGTGTCTGTTTTTCACCTCTTCCTGTTACATCTCCCAGTGGTGTTATAACTGATGATGTCTGTCATTGATTGGTCAAACACAGCAGAGAGGGTGAGAGGCACACACACAAACAATGACTCCTTTGTGGGTTCAAACTGTATACACACGCTATGGCATTACATAACGCTGTACATGTGTGGAACAGTGTGCTGTCCCTACTTCACCAGTCAAATAACTGCTCAAGAAACAAAGGACCAAATGTGAAAAAGAAACCGTGGAAGATTAACAGACTTACTGGAAGAGTCTTAAATAAGATTCTTCCAGCAATATAAAATGCTCAAGGAGTCTATAAAGAAGGACATATCTCATTACTGTATTTGGAGTCACTTACAAATGCTAATATGGCTCCAGTGGTGCAAAGTACATTTACTCAAGTACTGTACTTGGGTACAATTTTGAGTGGGGTATTTCCGTTTTACGCTGCTTTATACTTACAGGTATACAATTCAAGACATATAGTGAAGTAAAATGTACAAAAATTCTATCTGGACAGCTGTAGTCACGAGTTGCTTTGCAGGGTAAGATTTCACATACAACACATGTGATCAGCTTATAAAATCTGATGAAGAAGTGTTATATATTTAACTACCCAAAAGTATATACATTTGTTAAAATTAGCTCCACCTCGACCAGCTACAACATTAGAATTGTGCTTACTAATGTTAATGCATCAATAATTATAATCCATTAATATTGTAGGGATTACAAAAAAAATTTAACAATTATCAATAACCTCAAAATTATATAGTGTTAACACATTAATTGGTACAAAAAGATGAAGTGGAGTGATTGCTCTCACTTCAGGCTATCAAAAGTAAACAATGTTTACATTAAATAGTAGAATTTAACTTTCATTAAATTCACCTCAGGGCACCACCCTTAAAGCAGGGAAAAATATTAGGTAATTAATTAATAAATCAGTCAGTCTCATGAATCAAAATATACTAACATGTCAATTTGGAACTTTGATTAACACTTTGCTATTAAAGCAGGATTCATGTGTGCATGAATTGATTACTCAGCCTGGGCAGGAAGGCCCGCCCAAAGCCATTTGATTGACAGCTTGGCCCAAGCAATAACGGAAAAGCAAAAGCAAAAGGGGAATAGCAAAAGCAATAAGGGAAAAGCAAAAGCAATAAGGCAAAATAATTATTTGTCTTTATATATCCACATTTATTTATTCTTTTATTTATTTCTCTTTATATTTCCACATTTATTGTCTTATTCTTTCCCAGATTTATTCTTTTCTATGGCACTCCTATGACTCCATATTTTTGGACCTGATGTCTTAAGTTATTTGGTTCCAATGAGGAACTTGTCTTTGTGCTCAAGGTTTTTCTGTGGGCAAATATCTGTTGCTATAAAGGACACAAGTTAATTACACAAATCAGACATCAATCACAAACAGACTTTGTCAGTTGGCTTACTCTTTAACCTTCAACTGCCAACATTTTATTATTACATATAAATGTATAGCAGTTTCACTATGTGTTGAAAGCTTGCTTGGCTCTATGTTATTCGTCTTTAAATTAATTAATGTAATTACTTCAAATAAACCATCTCAGCCTCACATCTTTCACACCCTGACCATCTGTTGTGGTCAGTCTGTTTACATGTCCCCCTGGTTACACTCTTTGTTCAGGAGACTCCAAGGCTGTTCATGGTGTTAAGCACCTTCTGAAGGACATGCTTGCCTCCACATTTCTTCACCAATAGCAGTGCAAACAAAGCAGGCTCTCTTTGAACAAACCACATTATTGACACGGCCCTTCCAGTCCTCTTCTTTACAAGCTTTGTCTGTTGTTTTGTTTTTTTCAAAACCTTTTTTTCTAATATAAGTAGTTATATAGTGGTGATTTTAAGACCATATTCTGGCAGTACAAGATATTTGTGTGAAAAAATGGATCTTATATTTAAAAAATGGCAAAGTACAATTTAATGGGAAACATCACATGGTTCTCAGGAGGGAACAGTAATATAAGGCCTCCTGTTTTCTCAGAGTAAGTTATGTTTCTGAATAAAAAACATACTTTTTAACAGAATAGATCTGCTCATTAATTTGGTAGTGGCTTAAAGTAAATTTTGGTTTGTTAGACCTTGGGTCATACTATTATCGCTTTAACCTAAGTTATATAAAACCATAAAACACATTTCCCTTTAACCGTGGCTCTTGTCAACATATTTTCTGCATCTTATTATGTAATCAAGCACTTTTTACCACTGGGACCATGATGATACTTGTGGGTGATGTAGCTGGTGACAGTTTTCCTCTGTTGGCTGAATACAGTATGAGTGTTCTTTCCTTGTGGATATTGTTAAGTTATAACCTGTTCAGATAGCCAGGTTTTGTTGATGCAAGATGACGGAATCTCAAGATTTAAACTATTTTTTTACCCTTTTACCCATCTCCACATCTATAATTCAGCAAATGTTTGGGTTGGATGTGATGAATCTAATGTTTTTGGAAACGATAACTGTAGATAATTCTAGATTTATTTCAACCTGGGTCTTATCATAATTGATAGAAATCACTAAAAACTCAAACTAAAAATTAAGAGTTGAAATGTAATCCATTAATAGCTTGTTTTGTTCTCACATGCACTGTGGAACCTTAAATAGACAGGTGTGTGTCTCTCTCTCTCAATCAGATCTAATCAGTTACATTGTATAACTGACTAGATAGAAGTGGACTTTTACTGGATGGCAAAGCAAAATGTGTGACAACACATTTAACTGTAACAAATGTTGGTTCATTTACTTTCAATGGCATAATATGTAACTGATAGTAAAACGTGCAAATTAAGTCTAACCTTTATTCCATGTGCCATCTCAACAGTGTTAGAGTCACATGACAACCACCCCCCCACCCACACACACACGCATGCACGCACACACACACACGCCTCACTATCCCATCATTCTTATGTGTTACTTTTCAATTTATAGCAGAGAAGCAGTCTGGTCCCTGCCAACCCTTTGTAAGGGAGATGAAGAGCAGGAGTGAGGGGAAGATGGGATGTGAAGATGGGCTGTATAATTGACACTGACAGAGAGCAGTCAGCCTTGATTAGTTCAGCCTTGGTAAGTAGTTAATTAGCAGCCTAGGTTGAAGGGGAATGGCAGAGAAGAAAATATTGAGAAAAGTACAAGATGTGCAGAGACATTTCTAGAACACACTGTATGTGAGAACTGATTGAGCTACATGTGGCAATTTTACACCTTGGCGACCTCAAGTGGTCTGAAAGTGATTATTGAAATTTGTTTAGTTCGAACATCTAAAAGTTTTCTCAAGGAACCAAAGACTTTTTTTTATATGACATCAAAAACTCACCAATAAACAGTTAAGCATGTCATGTTTCCAACCTGGTCAGTCAGTGGCATTTTATACCAAAGAACACAAAAGGGACAAGAGAGGCAAAACATAGTTGAATCCAGTGAACATTTCTCTTAAAGTTACTTTCTGTGTAGGGATTTCCTGCTAGTCTCCATTTTGACAACATGTACAGCCTCTCAGTGAAAGGGAATGGGACCATTCTTACGTGCAACCCTACATTTTTACGAAGGATGGCTACAATTTTAGCCACGCTAGTGGCGTAGCTCTATGAATGGTAATGTCAGGCAGTCAGTCGATCCACCACTTTGGGCTAAATTTCAATTTCAGCATCTATTGTATAGATCACCGTCACCAAGATTGTGTAGATGGACCCCAGAGGATGAATCATAATAAGATATTGTATGGATTAGCACAACATTTGGCACAGACATTCATGGTTTCTAGACAATATATCCCATGTACTTTTGTGATCCCTGTGATTTTTCCACTATGCCACCAGCAGTATACATTACTGCGTTACATGCTTAAAAAAGGTGATGATATAATGATGTTAATGTTATATGATAGACTATTAAATAAAAAAACACCTTTTGGCTCCAAATAAAGTACATTAGCATGTTCTAGTGGAACAACATCACGCTGTCCCCACGTGTGAACCACACCAGTAAGTCCTTATGTCCAAACCAACAATAATTTATGTTATTCAGGATGGCTTTGATTTTATCCTTCATCCTTCTCTCTGCCACTGACGCCAGACTGTCCAGTTCCAGCCCGACCACAGAGCTTGTTAAGTCTGCTGGCCTCACCAGCCTTGATGCTACCACCCAAGCACACCACAGCGAAGAACAGAGCACTGGCTACTACAGACTGGTAGAAGATCGGCAGGAGCCTGTTGCACACACTGACACAGTGACTGCTCTGTCCCTTCCTGAAGAGGGAGTCAGTGTTGTGTTTCCAATCAGGTTTTTTTAATTGATTTGGACCCCAAGGTACTTGTATGAGTACATGCTATCCACTCCTCTCCCTGGATGATAACTGGGACAGGGGGCCTCCTGTTCTACTGGTAGTCCACCACCAGCTCTTTGGTCTTGCTAATATGGAGCTTCAGGTGATTGTTGTTGTCCTTGTTGATGCATCCAACAATGGAGGAGTTGTCGGAAAATGTTTGAAGGTGACAGGAACCTGAGTTAAAACAAAATGAGGTGTAAAAAGTGAAGAGGAATGGCACCAGTACAGTTCCTTGAGGTGCTCTGGTGTTGCTTATCACAACCTCAGAGGCACTGCTACCCACTCTGACATACTGTGGCTGGCCAGTGAGGATGTGAGGATGCTAGTTGAGGGTGTAGGGTGCAGTGGGTAGTGAGAATCCAGCAGAGGTTGAGACGTTGTGGATGACGGAGGGGGTTGTGATGCAGTGTCATCCAGTGTCAGGGTAGATGTTGGGTCAAGGAGAGCTGAAGGGCGATGGGGGATATCCTCTTGTGTGGTAAAGTGTGGGGTTTACTGAGAAAAATAACCTGCCACTTTAAAATCAGAATAAAGCATCACACCAAGGCAGATAGCACAGAGATGTAAAGAAAATATAAACTCCACAGCATCTACAGCTAACAAACACACACACATCAAAGCAAAAAAAAAAAAAGCCTGCACCATTGTATGTTGTAATGGAGATGCATGCGGCTAAGTGTATTGTCATGGTCATAGGTTGTCATTTGTCATTTTGATTAGTTGCCAAGCTTCAAGTGTGTGGGTCTTATCTAACATGAGCCTGTCAAAGAGCAGATACCCGCCTTGATTTAGGATCACCAGATTTTGTTTACTAGTATAATTAAAGTATAAGTCTGCCTGGATAAGTTCACCTGCTGCTTCAGAATACACTATGCAACTGGTGATATCTTCATCCTATCCCATAAATAAAGTGACCTGTCCTGAATGAATCTGTTGGGAACAACTTTGGTGATCTTGCTGGCAGCCTTGCAATTAGGAAGCCATTTAACCTTCAAACACAGGTCAAGACTTCACCAAATTCATGATTGTATGAGAATTGAGATGCAAGGAAATGCTTTTGAATTGCAGCGACATCTTGAAGAGAATCTGGCCTTCCCCTATACCTTGAAAGGGTGTCACTGCATACTGCAAGTCATAAACTCATGGCTATAGGTTTCAACAAAAGCTCTGTTTTAGGTCTCTGAGTGTGTTCTCATATGAGCTTTTGTCCAAGGTTAGAGGATCCTGATGCTGTCTTTAGTTTTTTTTCCTGTGAAAGATCTCTTTACTCAAGTCAGTGGAAAAGAAGTGAAGAATGATGCTGCTGATGGCGATCATCATGGTTTCGTTTGCAGTAAGGAACATCTTCATTACCTTTTCTTTTCCCAAAGAATTGAAGGAGGGAAACAAAATGGAAAACTGTATGGCTCTCCCTGTCGTGAATAGAAGACACTAAAAGACAATAGAAGAGAGAATAAATGTCACCCCAGTCTGTTCATAGTAGGTGAAGCAGTGGGGAGATTGCACAAAAGGAGAAACACATCATAATGTTCTCTCAATGGTGGCTGACGTCAACACCTATATCCTATTATGGTCTATTGAACAGGATGTGGTTGGAGAGGAAAGAGGGGATGATAAGGCTTACATTACCAAATCAGTCTGTTTGTGTGTGTGTGTGTGTGTGTGTGTGTGTGTGTGTGCGTGTGCAAGATATTCTGAGTCACTAAAACAAAGAAAGATACAGTGGAGAGGACAAAAACAGAGCAGGGACAGCAGTGTGTGTGGGCAAGAAAGCAGGGAATTTAAGATGAAAGCAAAACATGAAATGGAGGATATTTAATGTCATAAGAAGTTAGCTTTGTGAAGAATTACACAGGGATAGGCCTATTAGGTTTTTGACCAATATGTTTTTTTTGTAGGCCAACACAATATTTCTGCTGATATTCCAGATCTTGTTCAAGACAAAAATAGAATGCAAACACAAAAGATCAAGATAGATAAACCTTCTTTACGTCCCTGTCACTGCCCAATTTTTGTAGCATATTTCCTCTGCGACTGCACAACTTAACTAAAACTGACATTAAACTAGTGTTGTAGTACTTGCTCCACTTTTTGGGGTCTTGTTCTCGTCTCGGAATCAACCACATTTTGACTCGGCCTTGTCTCGGTCTCAAAGAGGACTTTATTTCAAGACCAGTCAAGACCACAACTGTGGGAATATCACTAAATTGCCTGTGCATTGTCTTATTATCTAATTATTTGTTAACATCATTACTGTGATTGGATGTAAAACTTCCTGCTTCAAATGGAATGCTACCGTAACCACACAGAGTTTATCTGCAAAACAGCGTCCAAAAGAAAACACACTTCAGAATGTAAAATCTGCAATGTAATTCTTACTGAGACGTCTGGGACCACATCAAACCTTTATCGGCACTTAGCTTACCTTTCTTTATGATTCCTTTCTAAGTGCAAGTGACATTAGCAAAGCTAGCTAGCTAACATTAGCAATCTGCCTTTGTACCAAAACTCTTCAGAAATCTCTTCACCCATCACCCAAAGAGATTTAGCTATACATATTAGGTACCTATACTGTATGTTTCGGGGCACTAGTTCCAGTTGCTTGTCAGCTATTTGCCACCTAGCTCGATGCGCAAGCTATTTAATTTAGTAAACCTGTTGAGTGATGTGATATAGCTAATGCAATGATAACTCTGTGAGAGATTGAGGAGGCAGGGTGGTAACAAATTGGTGTTCCAAAGTTACGTTTTTGCTAATAAACAAGGACAAGACAGGCCACATAAAGCTATGTAGCTAAAATTACGTTACATCAACCGTTAGCTAATGTCAGCTCCGACATAATCGCTACACGCCACGGTACTGCTCCCTCACTTGGGTGAGAGAGCTGAAGATGTGACAGCAGAGAGTGGAGACCAAGTAATGTGCCTCCACTTGTATGAAAAATGTACGCATTAAATAGGCTGCTTTGTCTGGCCATAAGTACACAGCATGTTATTTTGAGTGCTAATTTTGAGTTCGAATACACAGTTGCAGATCAAACATATAACTTTTTACCTAATCAAACCCTAGTGCTTCTGTGTTTTGAATGTAGGGGAAGCAAGGCATCTTATGTCACAAAAATCTGACTTTGACCTGCAAAAATGAGTGTGGAAAGCCTCTACATGTTCTTATTTGTTGAAAAATATAATGTGACAATGTACCCTGCATAGTGTGACAACTTACCCGGTGATGGGGCAACTTGTCACAATGCATATTCTGTACGAAACTGTTTATAACGCTATATTAAAGTGATAAGTGAAAATCTGTGCACAAGAATGTGTTATTTAATTTAATATGGAAAATAAGTGACTGTGATGAACTGAGGCCAAGAAATTTAAGTAAGAGCAAAAAGTGTGACAAGATGCCCCGCTCTTTCCTACTGAGCTTAATCTTTCTCACACTGGGTGTTACGGTACACAGATTTTACATAAATTTATGAAGTTTTGATACTTTTGCTTTCTGTGCATCTTACACAATTTTAAGATTGCTCTTTAGATGTGATTGATGTTCATATGACCAGATGTCTTATTGATGCATCCTCACTGAATTTCAGGTTCTTGGAGTACAATTTCTGAGAAACAGATACCAGTGTTGGTAACGAAGGTCAAGGAAACTGTTTTGGAGAAGCTGGAGACCAGGTTGTCTGTGTCATTAACGACTGATCTCTGGTCCAATCGCAGGCTACGCTCCTTAGCAAATTCCACACATGTATGCAAGGCTTGTTGTTGGTTCAAAAACAACAAAAACTTACTATATTGTTTAAGAAAAGACAGAGAAAAATTAAAGACTTGATTAAGTTGATTTCAGCTCCTCAGTGTTTGTTTTGTTTGCTCATAGAAAACAAATGAAAATTCCTACAAATAAAATTCACCTCCGCAATGCCTTTTGATTATTTTATCAAGACATTTCACATGGTACACTTATACATACACATATATGGCAATAAAAGAGGTGAAATTGAAGAGGATTCTTAATTTCTTTTTTTTCTGTGGGTGTTTTTATGGGAATGTGGATCTTTCAGATCAATTTGAGGAGTGCCTTTGGTTTGCATGTTCCACACTTTATCATAAACCGTTTGCTCTCGGTTTTGGTGGTCTTGACTACATCACTGCATTAAACTGAAAAACAATGACTAAAATTAAAGCTACAGCTGGTAACAGGACAGATATCATTGCTATCCCAACAAAGACAAGCTAAGTTATCTTAGCTGTTCCTAGCACTGCACTCTTCTGGACAGAGATCTCAGATGTTG